>CM070502.1:21359555-21523287 GCA_036346375.1 Guadua angustifolia
ATAAATCCAGCGATGAATGCTTCAAATATAAATCAAATTTTTTGGGCGAGATGTAAAATTAAATCTACATTAAGAATTTAATCCCATGAGGATGGGGCAAAAGTATCTTGGGAAAATTTTCACTCGCAAAAATCACCCCCTTCTTCCCCAATTCACATCTCCGGTCCATTTTTGACGTCTCTACCCAACTCCCATGCCCTCCAAACCCTAGCCCGTAACCCCTCCCCCTCGCTGCCATGCCAGATCTGAGCACCGTCTACCTCACCCCCTTTCCCGAACTATCCGTCGACGTCGCCGGGGACCTCGTCGGCAACCGAGCCGGAGATGCCGCTGCGGCTCCCGCCTCCGACGCGGCGGCCCCGGAATCCGCCTCCGGCGGGGATGGCAGTGGCGTCGGCGACGGCGCTCCCGTTCTCCCCGTGGAATGCCGGTGGAGCGGCCGCGTGCGCACCTTTGACGTCGCGGGCGCGGGCACGGTCGCCACCTGCCCTGCCGCGCGCCGCAGCGGCTGGAAGAAGTCGTCCTCTGTTCCGTCTCCTTCGTCCGCGGCCACGCCAGCGCCGGTGGCGGCTACAGATTGGACGATCGAGGGGCACATGAAGGAGTGGGCGGCGAGGAAGGCAGCGGCAGGTGTCCCCGCGCAGCACTGCGAGCTTCCCTTCCTCACCGGCGCGACCAAGGCGGTAAGGGTTTTTGCTCCTAACAATTCTCTTCGTTACACTGATGCTGCTCTGGCCTTACTTAGAATTGCCATTTGACCGAAATGTGTTTTCTCTGTGTGGGCGGACTGAGGGAAATTGGGATATTGGAAGTGATTTAATTCCGTGCATTAACCAACTAGGGTGTACATATCTTCGCGACATGTATATTCTGGCAATTGGCAGAATGCAGCTCGGATGCCTCAATTGGTAATGCACTGTTGCAGTTGAGATCAACAAGGGAAATGCTGCATCAGTTTGGCAGCAAATGTAAAGAAGTGGAGCTTTGAGTATAGAAATGTCTCGTGTGTGTTCTTGTGGAGAAAATTGGTTATTTGCCACTTCAAAGATTGACCCTTTGATTATGATGCCACTTGAACCAATGATATATGGGACTATCTGAGTCAATGAAATGTGGGTTCAGTGGCAAATTTGCGAAGCCACATGTTTGAAGTGGCAAATAACCAATTTTCTTGTTCTTGTGATAGGCATATTTTACTCCCTCTGTTTACAAATTCGTAAGACACGTTAGATAGCATGCTGTCAAACTTTTTTTTAATCATTCAATAATAATATATTTTTAAATATTTAGATTGGTCATGGGAAAGTAAAACTAGTATGTTCACACTGCGGCGTCAGGAAGAAGTCGTCCTCTGTTCCATCACGTTTGTCCACGGCGACTCCGGCTTTGGCTTTAGCTCGGACACTCGAAGAGCATGTGAAGGAGTGGGTGATGAGGAAGGCGGCGGCAGGTGTCCCCACGCGGCACTGTGTACTGCCCTTCCTCACCGGCGCACCCAAGGCGGTAAGGTTTTTTGCTGCTAATGGTTTGCTTTGTTACATTGATGATCGCTCTGTCCTTACTTAGAATTTCCATTTGACCAAAATGAGTTATCTCTGGGTGGGTGGCCAAGGGAAATTGGGATATTGGAATTGATTTAATTCTGTGTGTTAGCAAACTTGGGTAAGGTTATTAAAGCGATAAGGCGAGCGAGGCGACACCACCCTTTTGCCGCCAAAGCGCTTAAGGTGCGCAGCGAGGCGACACCATACGCACATTCTAAGCTATTATAGCAGCATAATTGAGAGCACCGATCAACAGCTAGTAGCACAGCAACATAATCCTCAATTGGTATTTCTTCTCAGTTCTCGATACATGTATATGAATATATCCTCATGTCGGGATCCGAATATGCAAATCCGGACCCTCTGTGTATACTGCACTAGTCCAGATCACGCTTAGTGCACACAGCTCAACATTAGTGAATATCATAATCATACACAACGTAAATAATATACTAAATATTAGCATTTGTATGACCTTATGGTCAACTTACTTAGCAATGCCTCATAAGGTGAATCAACAAATTGAACCTGCAGCGGAATGAAGACGAGATAACCCCTCAAGATACCACGAACGTAACCGACAAGGCTCGCACCCTAAACATTCGTCTCTTCATGGTACTCCTTCTTCAGCACTGATGATTTTTGTAGGCAAGGGTGAGTACACCAACACGTACTCAACAAGTTGTGCACAGAATGCAAGTCTAACATAACTATATGCAAGGCTTATTCCAAAGGAATGGCTAAGTAGTTCTTAAGCAGTAAAGCAGCATTTAAGAAACATACATAATGTAGATTGAAAAGACAGTAAAGCAAATATTAACAAGTAAGTAGATTCCATTGTTTGCAAATCAACCCAAGTCTCATCCTAACTCAAATTCCATTAACCACATGGCACCCCGCCATCCAAGCAGTTGACAAGTTTTAGTTAACTACCCCTTGACTGTAATTCCCGAGCATTGCTCAATACCGTGAGCACGGCTATCCGAATAGTTTGTACACTCTGCAGAGGTTATGCACTTTACCCACATGACATGATAATCTCTTTGATGCCAAGCGCACTTCCTTTGGTGTGTCGGCAGAGAGTCACGACAAAGCCTTTACAATGCATCCTCTTAACCCAGTGCTACCCGCTAAGGTTTCAACACTGAAGGGCTACGCTGCCACGACAGGGCCCCCCTCTTGCGCCATGTGAGTTTCCCCCGTGAATTCGGACCCACAGCACCAAGATAGCACTTAAGTTAAGCATTTGCAAATTAGTCAGCTAAGCTGTCCCATTCCAGACATGTGGTTGCAAGTTAGACTCAGGTCAAAGGCTCGCAAGGTTAAGTCCTTAGTTTTGACCGAGGCAAGACTAACCAAAAGTAATCTCAATATCCAAAACCAAATAAAAACCAAATACGACTGTCCAATTGCCGCTCTTGGCCCACCATAAACAATCTTGCCACTTGCCCCAGTCTAAATGAATTGTCCATCCCAGTTGATTACCAAACACCATGTGCTCTTCACAAATCAACATCGTTGCGTGACTCCGCTGTCACAACAACTCAATCTCTTTGTGCGACCATACATGGCCCACAAGTTATCATCATTGTTCCATATTCCATTAGTCAAGATTATTAAGCAATATTTCATGAGCATGTGATGACGTGGCATGGCTAAGCAATTCTATTCCGTTCTAACCATCCATGTTGATTTTCTATTAACCAACTATAATTAACCAACCTAGGGTAACAAGTGGATCATGGCATACAACTATCAAGGTAGGGTGTAACTCAAAAGGGTACATTAGCTAATCCCAAATTTAAGTTGAAAACATTTATACTCATGAAATAACAAGTGATAAAATAAATCAAAATAGCATGCAATCTAGTTTATGGGTGCAACATGATCAAAGCACAACTTGCCTTCGTTAAGCTCCTGCTCCTGATCTGGAAATAATTCTTGAGCTGTGAAATATCCTTCCAAAGCTTTCGCACAATTCAACGTCTACGCGTATCGAGAAGAAATAGCAAATAAACACCAGGAACAAATAGCAAACAAACTCAAAAATTCAAATAAAATCCACCATTGGAAAGATCTCAATTTTACAAATATTTCGGGATTTGAATCACCCAAATTGGAGTTAAAATGCAAAAGATATAGCATTTAAAAGTTTTGAAAATAATCTAAACTCTAGAATTAGAAATTCTAAATCTTTCCAAATTATTTTTATAAAGAAAATCCGATTTCCCCGGTTTATGCGGACAAAAGCGTGGCAAAATCTAGATCGATGAACTCAATCTAATCTAACATGTAAATCTACTACGTGGCCTAATATCAACCGCTCGACTTAAATCCAACGATTGATATTTAATCGAAGACGCCACCGATTCCGCATGACGTGGATGAATTTCGCTCACTTGATTACGATCCGCGGTACCGACGAAACTTCCGATCGGCAATGGATGGACCACGTAAACTCGCCGAACTTGAAAAAGATGACGATCCCGACGGCGATCTCCTTCCTGGCAATGCTCGGTGAGAACTCACGGCAAGACAGGATGCTTCTCGACAAGGCGACATGATTCCTAGGCTTCATGGCGATAACTCGACGGCCAGAATTGCTCGACGCCGCTATTCCTCGCGATTCCTCCGCGACGACCTCTGCCGCCGCTTCTGGCGATTTTGCTCGTCGCTGGTTCCTCGACGGTTGCCAGCCTTCGCGATTTTTCCTTTCCGCTTGGTCACAAGACTCGTCGCCTCTGCACCACTTAAATAGCACCAATGAGCGCCCTTTCCGCTCGAACATGGCGAGTCTCCGAGTTCCTTCAATTTTGGCGACACGCGTTGAGTCGATCACGCCGCAAAGACTTTCCTTTTTCCTGCGTGCACTAGACTCCTTGACAATTACGACCTTTGACCGAAATCTTGCCATCGGCGCTTATTCCATCGATTCGAGTCGGCCACGCGTCTGCCGAGCCAGCCCGTCCTTTCCGCTGCGAACACGAACTCCAGCGCCTTCTTGGCCGAGATGGCTCGTTCGAGTCCACGTCGCCGACTTCACTCGGCCCCGATCTGGCGTTCGTCTCCGCCGGACTCCATGCTCTACCAATTTTGGCGCCACTCGCTTCGATCACGGCTCCGACTTCCTTATTTGTTTCGGTCAGCGCCCGAGTTCCACGCGACAAAAGTTCACGGCAATACTCATACGGATACGATGACTTTGTTGCTCGATCGAATTCTTTCGGACATGTCGGTCCGGCTCCAAATCTTCATCGGAGACACAATGGCGCCGAATTCCCTACCATCCATACAAATGAAAACGGACAAACCCAGATGCAACACGCGAAAACTTGATCCGAGTCGAATGAAACTCGACGGCCTATTTCTAATCCGGCTCAATCCCAAAGAAAGAAAAACTTCCCAAAAATACTTGAGACCTTCTATACCCAAATAAAATATTTTTGAGGCGTCTTTATTTTAAATTTCCCTTTTAGTTATTTATTAACAAAAGCTATATATAATAATTCAAAAATAATTAAAATAAATCTCGGAAAATCCAATAACTCCAGAAAATTCACAACATTTCTAAATAGCAATAGAATAATATTAATTAATTGAAACACTAAAAATTGGGATGTTACACCTCATTTGGTCATTCGTCCTCAGTCGGTTAGTCCTCAATCTTCATCAGCATACTGCATACGAGGGAAGGTAGAGCAGCTGTAGGGCAGAGGGGAGGGGGAGGCTGGCTAGGGAGATGAGGGGAGAGGACTAGAGGAGAGAGGTGGATTTGGACTCTGGAGACAAGGGGGAGGCCAACAAGGGAGACGAGGGGAGGGGAGAGGAGAGAGGCTGGCGGCGGCGGGGAAGACATCACTGCCGTAAGGCGGACACCATACCCTTCTCTAGCAACGCGATGGCGCGGCGCAGCACCTGGACAGTGGACCGCCTTAATGCTTAAGCGACGATTTAATAACCATGAACTTGGGTGTACGAAGCTTCACAACATGTATATTCTTGGCAAAATGCAGCTCAGGTGCCTCAACTGGTAATGCATTTGCTGCAGTTAAGATCAACAAGGGAAATTCTGTGGCAGTTTGGCAACAGATGTAAAGAAGTGAAGCTTTGAGTATAGAAATGTGTCGTGTGTCGTTGTGATAGGCATCTACAAATTCTTAAGATGCATTAGATGGCATGCTGTCAATTTTTTTTAAATAATTGAATAATAATATATTTTTATAATTTTTAGATTGGACGCGCGAAATAAAATTAGTACGTTGTCATAAAAGATACTTTTGTATTCTTGTAGTCATCGTTGGATGTTGCACTGTTGCCTACAGTAACATCTTTTTTTTTGGGGGGGGGGGTTAGGATTGTTTTCCACTTCCACGCATCTTATGTCCCTCAATTAGACTGCTTGGTGGTTCTTTTTTTTTGCATATTTGCTTGTGTTTCATGAGGAACATGCAGAGAAACCAGTCACATTTGATGCAAATTATGTGCTCAGCAACCCAACAGTAGGGGTCTGGGATATATGTATAGTTCTGAACATTTACCAAATACCCTGTTGAAGTATTTGGAACATTGTATGACAATGCATGATTGTTCTTTGATTAGTGTTAGAAGTTGTTTATACAGTTGCTACCTGTACCTGTGAATTGCTTGATGCTTATTTCTCAACATACAACTCGTCATACTTTGTACAAGCCTCTGCCTGCCTGTTAAAAGTTAAAACTGCAGCTCATTAATGTTGAAGTGATAAGTTTTCATTAATTTGATCATCAGAACCAGGTTTGAATTTTGATTATTGTTTCGTCTGATTAGTATCCAATGCCATCTTCATTTGTGCTTAGGTTGAATGTCGTTTATGCTCTAAGATTATCTATCCTGGAGAAGAATTACATTGTTCTGTTAGCCATTGTCGAGAGATGTTCCATCTGACCTGTGCAGTGAAAGATAATGCAAACCTCACCGTTGAAAGCTTCAAGTGCCCTCAACATGTAAGTTCCAATGTTATGACATGGGGTATTTTAATATAATGACATATGCTGTTGCACGTCAGGAAAAATATAAGATTTTCCTAAAGATATAAGTTATATAGCTCTAAACAACTAAAATTATGAAATTTATATGCTTCTCTAGTTGTCATAACCAAGTTTCCCTACTCCCTATCCTATTATACTCCATATGCAGCCTTTTGTCTACATGGATAGTTGCTGTATTCAGTATACAAGTGGGCAATATGAAATGGTTTGAACTTTGAAGACAAGGGATGCAATGTGCATTGTAAATAGACACACTTACAGGTCATAAAAAGATGGGAATATATTTGAAACTGACTCAAATATACTGTGATAGTTTGGCTGTTGAGGTAAAGATGTATCACCAGTTCATGACCACTAACATGGCATTACTGTTTGTAAAATGAATAAGTGGTGGAAATAAGGCAGTACAAATTTATGCTGTATATATGAAGGAGGAAGATATTTCAAAAGTCTTATTATGTTCTCCAAAACTTTCCAATGGTCCTATTTTCGTCCTTTTGATTAAAAATTCCTTAAATCTAATGAGGTCCCATGCCATTGACATAGTGACATGTAGTCCTTTATGGCCTGGGCCCACATTTCACGTCATGGAAGGTTAGATTTTAAGGGACCAAATAGTACCTTTGGAAAGTTTAGGTCCTAAAATGAACCAAAGCTCACAGCCAAATACATTTTCCCTAGTTAAAATTAGATGTTTGCGAAACTGTCATGCTAGGAAAGTTCCATTGTTATATGAAGTTACGTGAACCTATGTATTTTTTAATTATGTATTTATGTTTCACCTCTTGTCCTATGACTAACAACGATTCTTTAACTTGATCTTGAAACTCATTTGTTTAACTTTCTTTCTCTTTAATAGGGCTGTATGGTTTGTAAGCAAAAGATGTTTTTCTGGCGTTGTGGTCGTTGTACAGTTGCAGCACATACAAAATGTGCACCATGGCCACTAATTCATCTAAAAGATGACCAAGGAAGTGCAATTTGTTGGAGGCATCCCGCCGATTGGCTCCTTCAAAATGAGGTCTATCCTTTTTCCCTTAAGATTGATAACTTCATATTGCTATACATGAAATACATAAAAGTAGTTTCCCCAGTCTAGTTTGATATTTATGCAAGAAGAAAAATTCCATTGCAAGTATTGTTAAACAATTTTGATGTTTAGGAATCTGCTTTGGTTTTGCTCCTTGGCTGATGTGTGTTTTAATTTTTTTTTTGCAACTATGCTGAAGCTGCAAGTCTTCTAATGGTTTCATTTTTATGGAATCATTTTATTCTTCAATTGTTTTTTGATGATTCTTGTGCTACACATGGATATCAAATCGGCACGATAAAATTATGTTCTCAATTTGGTAATATCGAACATGAGGCGTGCTTTTTTTTTTAAGTTTCTTTCTTGAGGTCTTACCCTTTCTTCTGTTTTAACTCAGTTTTTCTTGTTTAGATAAGTTTGTTTGGTCTTGCCAGAAATTCATCGCACTACTAGTAGTTTCTAGAAGTGTGTTTTCTATGTTTACTGCTGGTGTTTAGTTGGGTTGCTAGTAATGTAGCACCTTGGGAGATATAGTTATTCAGGATCTCGTTTTACTGTAACAGTTTATGGATGCATGTGCAACACCGGTCTTTATGATATGCCTGGCATACATGGTAGAAATATTCATGGATGCCTATACTAAAAGCAATATTGTCAATACATCTCTAGAGTTTGTTTACTGTTGAGTCCTTGTATGTCTATGAAATGATTGTGACTCTGTAATTTTTTTTGTTGATAAAGTCGCATCAACTTCCAATAAAAAATGATTAAATTTGTGGATTCCATTTTTAATAAAATCAGAATTTTCTGCCACAAGGAGCATTATTTTTTTTGTTGGTTTAGTTCCAAGTAGAGAATAAGCTTTGATTCATGGTTTCATGCTCACTGCTGTATCTCAATTATGATTTAAACAATATTTATTTCATCTCTAGATTATTGGAAGATTGATAATACCACAATAAGTTGCCTTTTCAGTTGATGATTGGAGAACATCATCACAGATCATTCCGTATACCCTTTTGTTAATATTTGTAATGGTTGAGGTGGCTGACAGGACCACTTTGTTTGATGGTGACAGAATGCTGACCCGACAAACAACATAGAGGTTAGTGCCGACATGATATAACTATATGTTTGCTACCTTTTCTTTTCTATTTGTTTCACATAAGTTGTGTACTTGTGTTATGTTGTTTTCTTAGATGAGTCAATTTCAGCATTTTCTTAGTTACTTGTCTTTGGAGTGTTAATGCTTTATAAGTTTTAGAATGTTCTTTTGGTAGCGAATTATTGTAAAGCAGCAAAACATTGTTGTCTTCTACTCTCCCTTCATTCTAAAATAAGTGATGTTTTGGGGTGTGTTTTGTCACTTGTTTGTGACTTTGATCACTTACAAGTATTTAGAATGGCCACATATTAAATGAATTGCAGTATTGCATAATATTATTTTTCTTTATTTTTACTTACATATTATTACAAAAAAATAATGGCTGAAGCTGTGCCTAGGAGACTGAAAAGTCCTAAACATCGCTTACCTTAGAATCGGAGGCTATTTTTTCCCTACCAAAATTAGTTTTTACTACTCTCTGAAGAGCAACAGCCATGCGATTGGAATCCATAATGATTTATAAGGATCAGTTTAATAGTTTGTTCACTAATGCTGTAAAGCCCCAGAAAATAATTCAATGACATGTCTTGTTCCAATGTAAGTAATATTGTCTCAAGATGTTGAAGTGTCTTGCCTATTAAATATTTTTGTTGGCTACACTAACATGCTTGTTTTGTAGGAAGTATTTTGCCGGCTACCTCTTCCATATGTCATTGAAGACTTCAATATTGATTCAACCATTAGGGACTTCACTGCGATTGTGTACAAACCACCCCCCTATACACTTATCAGGCGCAGTATCCTAAAGTAATACTCCCTCTATTCGTAAATGTATGATTTTTTGGACATCGACATGGTTTTCAATATGGAACTTTGATAATTACTTTTGTATGAATATGTTCATAAAAATATAAAATAATTATATTATGAAAATATTTTTCATGACTAATCTAATGATGCCATTTTCACATGACCAATCTAAATACTTTTTTATATATATTAGTAGTCAAAGTTAAAGAAGTACGACTGCACATTTTCTAAAACATCATACATTTATGAACACAGGGAGTATGTTGGGACCTGAATATGTAAATTTGGACCCTCTGTATATTCCACACTAGTCTAGGATCACGCTAATGCACACAGATTTAACATAAATGAATATCACTATCATACTTAGTGATAACATAATAAAGACTTCATCAAATTAAATATAACTGTTAAACGACCTTATGGTCCACTTTACATGAGTACGCCTCGCAGGGCTAAGACTGAAAAGTAAATAAATTGCAGCGGAAAGATAAACTTATTCGTAGATAAACCCTTCAATTTGCCACAGACAACTGGCAAGGTTTGCACTCTAGTTATTTGTCTCCTCCTGTTACTCCTCAAAAGCACGCGTTGCTTCTTCTCCAACTGTGATGTTTTGTTGCAACGGGGTGAGTACATAAAGCACTTAACAAGTTGTGCACAGAATGTGAGGCTAATATACTATATACATGGCTTATTACAAAGGAATAGCTACCATGGCTAATTCGCATAAAACATCATTTGTAAAGACAATAAAACAATAATAACAATAATAAATTTCTCATTTGTTTTCCAATAGCTAACTCATAACCTTAATCCATAATCCAAATCCTCATACCCACATTTGTTTTGATAAAATCTAACATTTGATTGTAATCACCGAGCAATGCTCAATACCGCGAGCACGGTTATTCAAATAGTTTTTACACTTTGCAGAGGTTATACACTTTACCCACAAAGTATAATCATACACCACAAAGGCAAGTGATTATAACAAGGCCTTTCGAATGCCTATCTAAACTTGATACTACCCGTTAAGGTTTCAACACTGGTGGGATTGGCTACTACATCCAAGGCCCCTCTCTTGCGCGATGTGAGCCTACCCATGCGAGGACTAGTTACCACAACCCGGGTCTCACACCACCACTAATAGTACCAAAGTTTAGACTCAACAAATTATTCAGTTAGGTCTGTCCTATACAAGACTTGCGGTTGTATGAATGACTCAGTTCAAATTTTTGCAAGGTTAAGTCCTTAGTTGACCAAGACAAGACTAACAAAAAATCATCACAACCATGAACCAACAATTATTATAAAAAGCAATGCGACTGCCCAAATGCCACATTGGTCCACCACAAATACATGCCACTTGCTTCAGTCTAAATCATTTTACTACCCGGTTGATTTACCATGCACCACATGTCATCAACAACCACATTGTATGATAACACCCGACACACAAGTTAATAAACATGTTCCATATTCATTAAGCAAGATTAATCATTCTCACATAAAATGATGATTGATTGCATGGTTAAGCATACTATTTGTGTTCTAACTATCCATATTGGCAATTAATAGCTACCAATTATCATTAACCATCCTAGGTGACAAATGAGATATGACATACAACTTGGCAAGGTGGATGTAAATTCAAAGTGGACAATTAGCTATTTCCAACATAATTGAAACAAGTGATAAATGAATTAATATAAATTTGCAGTTGGTGGCAGCGGTCCGTTCTTCCTAGCCCCCCGGCCATATCTTCAATAATGGCAGGTCATTATAGCTAATTATTTTTTCCTGATTTACAAGCAGCCATATCTCTCTTAATATGGCTGATTATTATAGCAAAATCCCTGATTATTCCTGGTAATTAATAGCCGGCCAATCATTCCTTTTGTACTCTATATATGATGTACAGTTTTCACAGAATCAATCAAGGGAATTCATTCAAGATCTCCCATGTCGTGTCGTCGCGGCGAATGAACTCAACGAACTGATCAATAAGTGACGGACCGACGTACATAGCCGCGAGCGCAGGAGGTCGAGCGCCGCGGTCAGTAGTAACTACGGCCAGAAGGACAGCCAGAGCGCGATGCCCACCAGATGTCGTGATCCTAGCGTTGGCCAGTTGGACGCGAACAAAGCGTACGACGCTTCGGCGTGGTTGCTCGGCGACACCGGTGGGACGTCGTCGGCGGAGAGAGTCATTGGCATACCCCTTGGAGATAAACGGGTTAATCCAGCTGAACATCGCGAGAGAGAGGAACGACGCGGCGGTCCACGGCGTGGCGGGCGCCTCGGCGCAGGTGTTTTCTGGTTCACCTTCATGGGCTCCGGCGTCATGGCCGGTGAAGCCAGTGATGACTAAGTACGCCGGAGGCATGGAGACGAGTAGGTCGGCAAAGACGAGAGGGCCATCTGGGAAGAGAAGCGAACCGTCTTGCCGAGCCGGACCACCGCCAAAGCGAGAAGAGCGCGCACCGCAAAGCGCGCGGTGATCCGTAAGACGCGAGGTGCAAAGGCTGGGTGGTGGCAGTGGCCCCTTTCTCTGAGGTGACTGACCACGTAGCTATGGCGTGCGCGATGAAGTGGGCAGCGAAGAAGGCGGACTTACAATGCGCTATGGCATGCTCGGCAGGAGGAAGAATGCGAGCGTGAGGAGGATGGCGGACGCCGTGGTGAAGACGGCGGACGCCCCAAGCGTGACCACGAGCGGCGATGGTCGGAATGGCGGTAACCCGGCGGCGCCTGCGTGCTCGGGGAAGCCGTGTCGCCCCTGCGAAGGCAGTGGATGACAAGGACGAGCGAGGCGAGAAAGACGAGGTCAATGACGCCGAGGAGCGCATTGCGGACATAGCAAGAGGAAGAGGAACGCGATCTGGTAATATAAATTGCAAAAAGGGATAAAAATGATTGATTGATTTTTGAGATTGGTAATATATATTGCTACGTACAATATATTTGGTTTTGATCTTGTAGCACAATATTCTTTTATTGCTTGACCTTTATATTTGTTACTAATTTTATTTTTCATAGCAACGCACGGGCATTGATCTAGTAGTATTTAAAGCATGGGTTTAACATGATCAAAGCATAACTTGCCTTCAAACAACTTTGACTCCTGCTCTGGATATTGCTCGAGCGTTGGCTTCTCAACCACAAACTCATTAAGTAACTCAACGTCTACGCGAAACGAGAGAGAAAGCAATAAATACCAAAAATAGAGAGTAAGATCAACTCCAAAAATTAAATAAAATTCACTATTGAATAGAGCATGATTTTACAAATTTTTATAAACTGGATTCACCTCAGTCGGAGTTCGTATGAGAAAGATATGGCTATTCAAAGTTTGAAATAAAAAATAAATCAGAAAGTTGGAAAAAACCGAATTATTTTCATTCTGGAAAATAGCATTTATGACGTCATGCTGATGTCAGCAAAGAAAATGGTTTTCGGTCGAAATATTTTTCTACAGAAAAATCGGATTATGACATCATGGTGATGTCACGCGACACGTGGCACAACCAAATGCTGACATGTGTCGCAACCACAGTGACACGCGCCGTCGGCCAGATGGGTATGGGCGATCCACGGCTACCGGTCCACCGTGGTATCGGCGGCGATTGCGGTTCGTCGCACCACCGACGCAGTCGACATCGGTAGCACACATGGCACCTTCAGATTGATAACACGTGACTCAAGATAAACGGCTACGATGAAGACACACGGCGACAAAATCTCGACCGTTCATGCTAGATTTGATGGCAGAGATTAATGGCGATGACGTCATCGGCGATCGGCTGCGGCGATGCCTCGTTACTCGCACGACACGCGACAACACGAGACTGGCTCAGCGCGCACGGTGCGATGGCGGCCGCACGATTTGAATCTAACGGTTAGGATCAGACGACACGACGGCAACGGCGACGGACACGTGGCAAGATCTGGTCACTTGGCATAGATCTAACGGCAGCGGTAGACGGAGCGGTAGCGCACACGCGGCGAAATCCTGATCATCCATCCACAATCCGACGGTTGAAACTTGACCTAAAGTGATACTACGCGATGCAATCTACACCGTGCAATCTAGATCCAATGGCGGTGCAAGCTAGCGCAACACGGCGGTTTCTTGTCGGCACTGAGAACGAAGACCAAGGCGACGGCGGTGCGGCGGGTCTCCGGCAACATGCTTGCTCCGGTTCGATGTGGCTCTATGCGGGCTCCTCGGATCCGGACTCAAACACGGAGACAGCAGAAAACCGACAGTGCAGGTTGGACTCACTCCGGTGATCTCGTGCGGGTGAACGGCGGCGCTTCGGCGAGCATGCGTTAGGGCTGCAGGTGCGGCTCGAGGTGGGCTACACGGTGCGTAAACGGCTCATTAAATAGTCGCCTCGACGAGCGTGAATGGGGCAGAAACAAACTCTAAGGATCGCGGGATATGGCGGCGCAACGGATTCGGAAAGATCCGGCGATGCTGACATGGCACAATCGTGACCATCCCTATAGATCTGATCCGACTACACACGATGTGCAACGGCACGGGTGAGGAACGACGGTTGGATCGAGATCCAATGGTTAGAACACGTGGTAGGATGGGCTACGCGAGAAAATGGGCCGGGCCGGGCGGATTTCGGCCCAAAACTATTCATGAAATTTTAAAACATTTCCGAATAAAATAAATACCAGAAAATAGAATAAGCCAAATAAAATAGCAAAAATATCAGAAAAATTCTAGGAAAATCCCAGAAAATATTTTAAGGCATTTGGAACTCAAATAAAATATTTCCAACAAAAGTTTATTAAAACTTTTCCAATAATTAAATAAAAGATGACAAGAGGCTTAATTCAATAAATACAAAATAAATTAAATAAAATCCCAGAAAATTCCTAAAATCGTAAAATACAGAATAAATTCAAGAAATGCAAAAATTGGGGTGTTATAGAGTACTTGTTATGGAATAAATCTTTCTAGAGATATTTAATTTTACTTTGCCATTCTGAAATGAGCTTCTTGTCTGCCTTCATCTCTACATGTCATCGTTTTCTTAACTTGTAAAAAGATGTATATTTAATCAAGAAGAAACGTGCTGATTCTCTTGCGGAGGCTGGGTGCACAAACTGCAATGCTGCTTCTACTTGCAAAGATGATTGTGAATGCAGGTATTCTTCTCACTCTGTTGCTGCATTTCAAAGCCATAAAATTTTTTTCATGAAACTACCTCTAGTTTGGTAGTTGTGCAAATGTTTCATTGTGTTCTAATTTCTAAAGATGTAACCAGACATACTGTTCTAGCGAAAGAGCAAGCATATGTATGGGTTCTCACTTATGAGAATGCCTTAATACTCAACTATTGTATTGCCGATTTTAACCAAGATAAAATGTCTCAATTTTTTCCTAAATTACATTTACATTTCGTTCGCTATAATTTATACTTAAATCCATATTTCTATCACTTTAAATCAAATTTCTGTCAACTATGTACATTTGGTACTTTATGATGGTATTATTGGCATAATAAACTGTTCAGTGTCTTTAAAAGATAGTAGTAGTTTGGAGCATAGTTAGTTTCATATGTCAAGGGCCTTTCTGCATTAACAACTTATTAGGTGCGGAAGTGTTGAAACAAATTATTGATTATTTTAAAATTTTCTGACTTTGATAAGTTTAAACATTTGATTGTCTATTTTTCTACAAATACTGTTTTCCGCATCATCTTCTACTATAGCAAATGGAGTGACATGACATCTTTGCTTGTTTTTATTTGAACAGTAATGCTGGACTGCTGTTACATGTGCATATTACAAATATTTGCAGGATAAGTTTGCTTGATTGCGCACAGATTTCTGTACAATATAGAAATTTAGTTTAGCAACCATACTTTTATTCACTTTCCTCCCACTTGGACATGGATATTGAAATTTGACTGCGATTTATCAGGGGCCTTTCTATGAGTTGTTCCAAGAATTGCCGCTGCTCAGATCTGTGTACCAACAAGCCGTTCTGCAAGGATAAGAAAATTAAAATTGTCAAGGTAATTCTCTCTTTGCAAATGATGTACTTAATTGTTTTTTAGAGTTTAGTTATTAATTTATTTGCTCCTAGTTGTCTAGTTCTTTCAGCATATCAATGAAGTTGAATATTTTGATTTTATTTAAGCTAACTTTCTAATTTATCAAGTTCCTCAGTTTTTTTTTTTTTGCCCTTCAAGAGTTTGTGTGTTATGTAGGAGTTGTACTACCATAAAACAACTAAGTTAATGGTTGCATGAATTAATGAAGTGTTACCTAAACATGGGCTTGTTAGACATCTGAGTAGTACTTACAAAAACACCTAACATAAATCCCCCCTGCTTTGTTCGATGGCTGGCAAAGTACCTGAACCCACAAATCCCATTTCTTTCATTGTTGGATGCAAAATGACATGTGGCAATGATAAGTGATGTGTTTTGAGAATTAGTTGTGGTATTCATGCTTATGGAAAGATGGTGTTAATTTTCCTTCTTTGACTATAATCACAGCAACATTTTCCCTTTACAGACAAAACGCTGTGGATGGGGTGCTGTTGCATTGGAACCGTTGGAGAAAGGTGATTTTATAATTGAGTATGTTGGTGAAGGTACAAGTTATTCCGCCATGTTAAACTTTTCTCTAATAAAAATAATAGATTATTTGGTAGATGCCTATTTGCGTACCATACTATGATGCACGGACATGGATACATCGACACGATACGACACTGACACTGGATTTGCCATTTTTCAAAAAATGCCGACATGGCCTTATATATTTAAGTAATAATAATATAGTATTTATTGTCTATTTTTCTATGTGTTTGTCAAATTGAAATAATGTAAATTGTAAACTAGGAATATGTACTCTAGCCTTTGCAACTTCATTTCTAAGCTTAGCAAGAATAGCTGCCGTCACCTTAGGATGTATCTTTCAATCACTATTAGTAATTTTTAGCTGCATTTTGACTCTAGAGTGGCTACTAGTGCTAACATATTTGCAATACTTACATCTCTCCTCTAGACAGATCACCCTTATCTAGAATGTCAACATGGTTCCACAATGAATCCATGTTATTGGTGTTTTGCTCTTCTCTAGTAGCTAGGGTTATCCTTTAGGTGGCTGAGGTGGGTTGGGATGTGTCACCATATGTGTCGAAGCCGTGTGGAACGTTAAAACTAGTTATTTTAGCTATCTAATTGCCCAATATGAGACTGATATGTGCCGATCGGTGTGTCGGTTTCATATCCGTGTCGGACACCGATACGACACCAAACCAATGTGTCGGTGCTATAGCGGTACCATATGCAGTGGTGGGGCCCTCATTTGTCATTACCATTGGCCTAAATTCACCAAATGTTGCTTATGCTTCTTATTGTCGAATAAATCGTAACATCATTTATGATTGCTCTCCTGGGGACAGCAGCAGCAGTGGAGAAGGGTGGCAGCTAGGGTTTGACAACCTGGTGCCCTAATACCATGTATTGCAAGACCCCAAAGGGCGTATATAATACAGGGACACGACTCTAGGGCCTAGACTACCACTGCAATGCTACAAGTTCCCTTAATACACACATACTAGCACACTACTACCGTGAACAGAAATTACTATGCTTGCTAATAGGATGAGTCTAGTAAAGCTCATAAAAAATCTAGGGCCTATCATGATCCAAATTCTGTTGACTTATAAATATATATTTTTTGAAAGCAAGGCAAGAGCTTTGCTATTCATTTCAAGAAATGATTAGTGTTACTTGGACATGGACATGGGAGTCGGAATCCGACTCGGATTTGGGGTGTCCGATTCAGCAAAATAATTTGGACACATGAAATGCTACATGGAAACGGACACAAGTGTTAGATCCGACTTGGATTCGAGGTGTCTGATTTGGTAATTTTTTTTGAGACATGGGTGTCCAAGTAACACTGGAAGAGATACACTGGCCCCAAGGGAAAACACCAAAGACACAACCCCAGGGGGGGGGGATCAACTTTTTAAATATTTCACCATAATAAATCTTGTAACTTACGTTATCCAAGTTGCGGTTTGCTATTGAAGGTAACATATGGGTATCATGGATAACCTGAACAGGCCTGTTGCTTAATGCATTAGTCCAACTGAAAGGTAGCATTGTTCGATGAAAAGATTCTTCAGGTAGTCTGATTATTTCAGCACTGTTTTCGGTTAGCCTAGTTAAGTCTGAAAAATTCTTCAGCTAAGGGTTTTTCAGACTACTTCAAACAGACTAATTGAATAAGTAGGCTTACTAGCATGGTTTTGATGAAAAATTCTTCAATTAGTCTGATAAATGGCGAATGAGGGGAGATTTTGTGCCAATAACCGTGCACATATAATATGGCTACTATTAAGATCATGGGCACTTATTCATTGTTTGTGCCACATTATCCCTTGACCGTGTTCATGATTTATCTTTTATTTGCCACATACCATTCATTGAGTCTAGAACACGGAGAGCAGTTTATTTTCTTGAACCTACTGTTACTGTATAACCTTTGTGGTTGCAATTTTTCTTCTATTATTATCCTTTTCTGTTTGTAATTGAGCAATATATTTACGCAAATGAATGGTAATGTTCATATTTTGTCAATTAAGAAAATAGTTAGCTGAACTTGTGTTGTTTTACTTCCGAACTACCTTTTGAAAATCTTATTGTGATGACTTAACGTTGTCCTCATGTTTTTTTTTCTTTTTTTCAGTCATTAATGATGCAACATGTGAACAGCGGCTTTGGGACATGAAACAGCGCGGTGACCAAAATTTCTACATGTGTGAAATCAGCAAAGATTTTACAATAGATGCAACATTTAAAGGAAACACTTCACGTTTCCTAAACCACAGCTGTGATCCCAACTGTAAATTAGAAAAATGGTAATATTTTGCTTTTGGCACAGAAAAGGTGTTTTATTCGGTGTTGGTGAACTTTGTTTTAAACTATGCAATTTCCTGATTGTCTATGTTGCTTTATCAGGCAAGTTGATGGTGAGACTAGAGTCGGTGTTTTTGCCTCTCGTTTCATCGATGCTGGAGAACCCCTAACTTATGACTACAGGTATTTGCAAACAACAACTTGTGTTGTGAAAGTGGTCTGGTGCAATCGGCTATAATTGCTCAGAGTTGCCATGTGTAGCGACAAGTTTGTACAGTCTAGTTTGGGCAGGTATCACCAAAGTGACCAAACTAGCATTTGACCACTTATACTGTTTTTGTGGGGTTAATAACTTGCTCATTTAAGTTTTGAGGGTCTTAGCCTCTTGGTTGCTTGCCTCGGATGTCAAATTTCCAGAGCATACTTCTGTAGCAGAAGCACGATGATCCCTTTTTTTATTATTATTAGTGCATAATTTTCTTGAGGTTCTTTTGCCACACAATTTGCATGCATTATTTGGCCCCCATAGGCAGGGGCTTGATCATTTGAACAAGCCCTGTAAACTTATAAGCCAGGAACAAGCACTGTTCAATGCAAACTGCTTAGGTCCATTTGGAGTGACTGAACCCTTCTGGTAGAGTGGTAGCCTTAGTCTCAACCATATACAGTATAAGTTTTGTGTGTGTGTTTGTGTGTGTGTGTGTGTGGGGGGGGTTGTAATGTGATGGACTTTCATGCTTTCTGAAACCAGGAAAATACTAGAACTTCATAAAGATAAAGTTAGCTTGATATGCTTAACTAAAGAATACCCTTAAATAGGATTATAGAATTTATTGATCTTTCTTTTTATTTCTCTATTTAGCAAATTGATTTTTCTTATAGAACAGAAGCTATTCCAGTATCTATATTGAATTTGATTTAAGATATTTTCAATTTGATATGGCTCGGATAAGTAATCTAATACATAGAAAAGAAAAAAAATTATATAATAAAGAGAACATGTGAATTTCTTGGCATTTTAATTCAATCATGATAGACATTTTTTGAGATATTTTACCTTTTATTTTGTAATAATTTAATAATTAATATTTCGCTAAGGAGAACATAGAACCATAGCAAATGAAATTGCTAATTCTGATTCACTAAGGCAACAATTCAGCTGGTTTCCAGTGTTTCCTGGTCTCAACTATCCCTGATTGCAGCACATTTTTTAGCTGGTTTTGATATATTAGGATGTTATTCAGAAAGGATGTAGTACTTTAATAGGGTCTAAAATATGCTAAGCAGGGAAGTTTATCAAGTGAGAATTATTCCACTTTACATCCATGCCTTTCCACCTACCAATTAACCTAACAATCTTCTTTGAACTATATCTAAACCTGATTTAGTGCTTGTTGCTTGAGTTCTGATTATCCTAACATTTCTTGCTAATAATATATTAGGAGGATATTTTCCAAGACTGAATTGTGAGTAAGTAGTCATATTTGCTGTGAGTAACAGCAATTTGCTTGGTTCTTACAGGTTTGTGCATTTTGGGGAGAAGGTCAAGTGCTATTGCAGGGCAAACAACTGCCAAGGATACCTGGGCAGCCAATTAAAGAATCCAACACAAAATGCTCTTGCAACTGCAGCCCTGGAGGACCAGGTGCATAAATCTTTGAGCACACATCAAGGCAGCTCTGTTCCAAGATTCAAACCAATGACTCATTTGTTACCCTGGACCAACTGTATCGAGGTTCCTTTTAACTTGAGAAGCAAAAGGAAAATAAACCGGTTATGTTGGGGACGCAAAAGGAAGAGAACATCCATTGCAGGTCCATCTTCAACAAGCATACAGACGTCGGTTACTGAAGCTGCTGCATCTTTTCCGTAATCCATGGAGCTTTTGGCTAAAATGGTGAGATCCAAAGTCGCAGATTCATTCTGTACAATATATCATGATTCATCATCACATGAATTGATTCGTGTAATTCTTTCACATTGTTCATCACATTGTAATCTGTAATATTATTCATTTGATTACGTAAGCAATCAGTCAATTTAGGCCCGTTTAGTGCGGTTTCTAGTAGAAAGCACGGTTCGGATTCTTGGTAGAAATCTGTAGAATCGAATTAGCCGATTCGACCACGGTGTGTAAAAATCGAAACGATTCGCTTTGAATCCAGTCCTATTCCGTTTGGTTGGATTTAGATTCTAGGTGAAAATCAGGTCAACGGGTCTTATAGTCGAAGCTTGACTATGTCAAGTCTCAATATCACATGTCGTTAATCTTGAGCTACAGGTATTTGTTGACCCTTCCATTGAGGCTACTGTCTCAGGCATCTTTTGTTACTATTGTTCCCATTTTCTGGCCATGGCAGGAACGTGGGAACTCCGCACAGAGTTCTTACAGGAGATAATACTGTCAACGTTCTAGCATACAGGCCAATATGTTGCACTTTTTACCGTTTTCGCTTACGTGAAATCTGTCAACAACACGAATAAGTGTGACGTGGACGGCTGGAATAGGTGTAGCCGGACAGGAGACCGCGCGGTGGCGACAGAAAAGTAGACTACTCGGTCGCCGGTTGATCGCGCGGTATTGCTTGCACCAGGCTACCACTAGCATGGAATCGGCGGGGCAGCCAAGCGACCAACCCAACGGCTAGCAAATAGTAAGTGTACAGAATCCAGTCGATAACGCAAACCGATCCAGTATTTACAAGATGGTAGCAGACGGAGGTCCCAAGTTTGATCTGTGTGATTGTACTAGGTAGCTGTCATTCATGATCCTCGCAGCCAAATCCGGTTATCTCCGTATCAACCAGTAGCTTGATACTCTTAAGTCACAAATATATATCGTTTTGAGATACATATGCAGTCAAAATTTTGAAACTTAAACTAGCGTTATCTTTTAAATATATAGATTTGATATATGAAATCTTGAGAAGTATTTTTATAATGTTATAATTTTATTGAGTTTTATAAATATATTATAATATAAATTAGTGGCCCAACTTGTATTTTGAGGACCATATTGTCCAAAACGATATGTATTTGTGAACCGAAAGGATCGTTGTTGTTCAAAACAATATGTTTTTTTTAATGGAAAGGGTAGGAGCTCTACTATGTATTAAGGAAAAATTGGGAAAAAATACAAATGATACAGATATAACCAGTTGATTGACCGGTTATAAGGCTACTGAACGTTTTGAAAATAGGAAGAGGAAGGGATCAACCAGATTAGAATGAAGCAACACGAGAAAGAATTACAGGGGTGCAGAGGAGAATAAAAATCAAAATGCTGCAAGGAACAAGGACGATACACAATGGAAAGCACTTCTCCGGTTCCGAACATCATCGATAGCAATGGTGGCTAGACACATGGGCAAACACGAAGCCCCATTGAAAATCTTGTTATTTATTTATTTTCTATAAATTCTAGAGGACATACAAAACGATTCTATTCACGTCCTTCTGCCGTTGCCTGATAGTTGATAGCCTAAGGTCGCGCCACCATCCATCAACGTCATGAAGGAGACTTGAAGTTTGGGGCGGTGGATGATTGATTGGAGGGAGCAGCGTCTACCACTTCAATAGTCACCGGTGGGAGAAGAAAAAGATCATCTAAGAAGAGCACCATAATCTGTCCAGTGTACAGAATCCAAATCAACGTGCAGAGAAGAAATGCCCGATCGATTGCCCCCACCAGCAGCAACCAACAGCCATTTAGAGTGCCCATCTCAATCGAATCAGATTCCCACGGAATTCGAATGAGCGTCAGGCACATGATAAAAGTACTTTCACAACGCTCCCATCCATGTGTCTTCTTCATATTGAGATTTGAGAACAAGCCTGTAACAAATAAAAAATCACCCGGAACAATGGGGACGAAATATTCGACATGAAGAGACAAGTGTCCCACTGCCACTCAAAACTAACTAAAAACAACGAAGACGGGCCAAGAACAAGACTTCCATGTATTAATAAATCATACGTTCTTGGCATCAACAATTCCATACATTTTCAACAATCCATACATTTGCTCACTGTGGCAGACATAAGCTGACCAGCTAGAGCAATTTATTCAGAATGTATGCATGCGCCAAAAACATAACACATGCTATATAGCATATGAATAACCAGGCTGGCTGCTTCACAAGGTAAAGCAAATGGAAAGGCTCCAAACAGAACAGAACCACCTCCAGTTTCTTCTCTTCTATCATCAGAATAGAGCACGCCATCATCATAAGCACCTCATGTTCTTACCCTCCCTCCGATCCATCTTCTCCACACCATCATCTTCCCAGAAGAGGAAAGCATCCGTTTTACCGTCATTCGAATCATTCTCCCCATTGTCACCGAGAAAGCAATGCAGGACAGATCGCGGCGACCCAGCAGCGACATCGCCGGTAGCGTTGAAGCTCTGGTACATGAGCAAGCCCCCGGAAGGCAGCTCCTGCTCAACCATGTTGCTGCAAGCATAGGCCCCAACATCCAGTTTCTTCCCCCAGGTGCCAGCATTGCCGCGCCCACCGAAGATGGTCACAGCAACAGAGAACTCGGAAGGGCCAAAGCATCTCAGCACCCTCTCAACCAGGTCACCGTATGCAATGGAGGCAGGGTTGAAGCCCATGACCTCATAACTGGCATAGCTGAAGCCGTCCTCGGGGGTCACATGAATGGTTGAGAAAGCAGAGCCATGGATGGCATTCATGGAGTAGCCGCAGGGCTCAAAATCGAAGTCACAGATCTCCATCACCGGGATGATGTCAGAGATACCCGAGAGCTTGGTCATCTCCTTAGCGCACGATGTGTGGCCATCAGCAGAGGTCTTGAAGAAGACGGAAGCTTTCTTCTGGTCCAGCCCAGTCATGCACATCTCAAGAGTGACCACAGGGTGTTCAGGGTGCTGGGCGGCATAGTAGACGTGCCAATTATGCCCGGGCTTCGCAGGATCACCAATCACATACGCATTGCCGCCGGACTTGAGGCCGCCAAAGTAGCGGTTCAGCAAGACAACCTCTTCGGAGAAGTTCTTGTGCGGAGAGGGCTGTGCTTCAGGGAATATGAATGTCCCACGGGAGTACTTCACAGCAGCAAGCGGCAGCGACAGCTCCTCGGCAAGCTCAAGGATCCTTGGAATGGCGAGCAGGAGCTTGGTAGTCCCACAGGTCTTGATCACAATCTTGTACGGGTACACGAACAGGCTCGACTCAGATAGGACGTACGAGTCGAAGTCCTTGTTGGAGAGCTCAGACACGATGGTGCACCTCGCAAGGTCAAGAACAGAGTCAATCTGGGCACGCGAGAGCGCGCGCAAGCCCCTGCCGATGGTGTCTGCAAAGACGGGCGCCTCCGAGAAGGTGATCTCGAGGCGCTTCTCGTACCCCTCAAACCCGATCGCAGAGACCGGGGGAGGGTCAGCAACTGACAGGACGGCCATTGTTTCGGAACGTGGTGCCAGAGACGGCGGCGGAGGGAGGACGAAAGGAAGCAAGATTTGTGATCTTGCCGGTCACCGGAGAGCAGCTAGCCAGAGAGAATTTTGGGAAGCTCAAAAGGGAAATTCAAAGGAATTCTACGCTACCAAGACGGGGGATAGCCGAGAGGGATATCAGGATGGCTTCCTCGAGCACTGCATGAGACGAAACAATTGACGTTGTTAGCAGCCAATCTTCAACAAGAATTGCCAAAGCAAAAAGAACTCAATCGATCCGATACATACGTTGGAGTAAGCAGCGGAGAACTTCTTGATGCCGCCGGCGGGTCGGAGGTCCTCGATGCTGTAGCCGAGGGGAGCTTCGTACATCAGGGAGGAACGACTACTGCTAGACTTCTTCTTGCCACCCTTGGACTCCATTAGTACATCAAATTCTTCACTGCAGAGAACGACCACAGTTTTGATGAGAAACAGAAGAGCCGTATAACAGATTGTGGGATCAAAATCTTCATCTTGTGAAGATCCATTCATGTTCCATCAGCCAAATAAGCTGGAGGAATATTTCCCTAATTCTATTGGATTATTACTTGCTCTAATATTAGAATTAGTTGAAGACCATTCCAATTGGCAGCATAACGAACAAGACGAAATTGATATAAAGGGGGCCTATCGAGCCAACAAACTCTACCACAAATTTAAGGACAAAATCATACAGTAACACCGATAAATCAGGAATTTAGAACCCCCTTGCCCTTGCATAATTGAGAAGGTTGGACAAATTAAACGATTACCACGAACATGAAAACTACAGTTCCCGTCATCTATTTCGCCAGGAGGTACAAAACCACTCGTCATCGAAGATAAGACCGAAAAAATATTAAACAGAACAGAACACCAAGAAATCGATCGAGACATCTTACAATTCCACGAAGCTATGATCGATGCAAGCTCTGTGCGACGTATCTGCTCCTCGATCGTCACAGACCTCGAACCGAGCGGCAACGAGGTAAAATTCCCCCTCTCCCACCGAATAGGGCAGCAATGAGATTGGGAAGGAATCGATTCCTAAGCAACGAAAGCAGAAACGACGAGACTCCGAGAGACGCGAAGGGAACGGCGGACTTGGCGACCTATCTATAGCGCCGTTACCGGATCCGGGTCGGGCGAGGAAGGAATCGGTCCGCTGGGCCGCCGGGGTCAACCTTGTTGCGGATTCGACGCGGTGGGTCGACCTTTTTCTGGTGCTGGCGCGAGCGCGCGGGGATGACAGGTGGGACCATTGCGGCCTGGACGGCGCCTCGTGTGCTTGGCTTGAGAGGGCCGGACCTGCCACTCACGGGATGCGTCGAGGTGGCTCTAGAGTCAGGCACTCAGGCGACGTGCCGATCCTTATCTTTTTGAAAGGAGTTTATGTTATGTATGTTAAAACCACTTTGTTTTTTCTTTGACTTGTCGACAGAGTACGACTACAGCAAAAGAATTTTTTTAGTGTAGTGGCGCCCTGGCCATATTTTTCTCCCCGAAAATGGCGTTGGTGGCGATGAATCTGCGGACCTAGCCCGTCAGCGTCTAAATTCGGCGCGAGAGCGCTGGTTTTTTTTTCTTCATTTTTTTACGTGCAATCAGCGGATGGCAAGGGCAGTTTAATTTTTGAAAAAAAAATTCAACAGTATTATGAGATAGCCACCAGTGCCGATGTACCATCCACCACCACCACCAACTTCTCAAATCTCGATTGACACCGATGACTTTCACTAGCCCATTATAACCATGCGGCAAAGCACCCAAGAGCCAAGATTCCTACACATTAAAGCGCCAATAAATTTAGAGCCCACGTACCACAAGGTTACGAAATATCACGCGGCGAGGAGGACGGTTATGACTTTTATCTCTTCCTGGAAATGCTCTTAGAGCAATTCCAACTCAAACCCTTATATTTTCTCTCTAAATCACTTATATAGGAATGGTATAAAAATTAGGGACATCCTATATCAAATTTGTCTCCAACCCACACTCCCTATTACTCACCCCTATTATTTATCTAAACATTATTATTACTATGCACCCATGAATTAATGAATAAAAAAAATATGAAGAAAATAATAGGGGGAAGAAGAGAGTCCCTAGATGTAGGGGTGAGAAGGGGTCTCCGTAGAATAGAGGCTCTTAATAGAGGGTGGGTTGGAGGTCACATTTTTCTAATTCTCCGAACTTTGTTTTTCTTTGACTTGTCGACAGAGTACGACTACAGCAAAAGAATTTTTTTAGTGTAGTGGCGCCCTGGCCATATTTTTCTCTCCGAACGTGCAATCAGCGGATCTCGATCGCTATATATATCGGTGCCCTCATTCATCAGAAACTATGAATCAATAAAGTGAGAGATTTCCACCCTATATTCGTGTGTTCTCGCTTGATTCGCGTGTTCATGCATGCGCGTTGTTGATTCAGTAGGTAAACGACAACGCTTAAACACGTTATCGCGACGAAGTTTCTACCACAAGGAGGAGGATCGCCGACGACGAACGAACGACTACTTCCGGCGATTGATCACCCGATCCGATCTGCAATCAACTCGCCATCACACCGGCATCCACTCGAATTGCCGAAAAGTCCTACGCGATAGTCTACAGAATTTCCCCTGCAGGGCAAATCAAGGTAACAGATTGGCATGATCGATTAAATCGCAATCTGAGAGCACAATGCTGTTACTGTTCATCTTCTAATCATACACAGAAAATAGTTTTATGCCTTTGGCCATTGTATTGCTTGGAGACATAATCAGATGCATTCATCGTGGTTACTGTTCATCCATAAAAAAAATCGCCGTCATGGCCGTAAGTCTGGCTGCCGGAGGATTGGTCATCGCGCCCATTACGTGGATTGCTCTGCCGCCGCGCCCGTCCGGCTGACCATGGCACCGCCAATCTCACCCGCGCCTGAAGCGCATGACGGCGGCCAGTGAGCCGCCTCGTCTTCCGCGCTGGAGTTGCGGGATAAAATGAGGAGACGCGGGATAAAAGAGAAGGAAAAGTGAGGTGGAAGCAGAAATTTAGAATTGTACTTCGGGAAGAATTTATTAAGGGTAATTTTTTAGAGGAATTTATTTAATGTTCATATTTTACAGCATTTTATTTGGGAGTCTTTTTTTGTAGGTAATATCCTGGAAGGTTAGTTTGAACATTGCTTGGGCTGTTGTAATTCTCAGTTGAGCTTCAAGAAAATTAGTGTAAATATTAGTACATTGAACCACATTATAGTTATTGTTCACATTTGGGACGTATTTCTTGTAATGTTATTCGGCGTACTGTTGAAGAATTTTATTTATTGTTCACATTTTGGACAGATTTAGTTGATGGAATTGGTAGCATAATAGCATATTGGTAGTATAATGGTATGCTACATTAGCCCGTGACATAACATTATAGTTATATTACCGTCATACAATTATAAATTTATTAGAATAACAATAATATAGTTCTTTTATTAGTTTAATATTGATGTAATATTAGGATGCGGGCTTCCTACGCAGCACCAGAAGAACACAACAATACGCGATATCTATCCCGATTATTACGATTCAATCTATCCCGAAGATTACGATTCAGTCAATACGGGTTCAACCCGATATCGCTAGTGACGGGAGTACGTACTCCCGGTGGTATGCTTCCATTTTCCTATATATATATATATAGGAAGTCTCTTTTCTACTCCCGAGAGTAATTACTCCCTATGCTATATCTCACAATGTATGGGGTATCTCGTGCGACGGAGGGTATGTACGCGTAGTATACGAGTATATAAGATCATCTAGGTGGTATGTATATTTTTTCAGAGGTGGTATGTATATTTTTTGGACATACTCCTTTTTATGTGCATATATGAAGGTATTTGCAAAATATGCTAAAAATCATGGACTCCCTTGCAATTTTTTCATGTGGCTCATATTGGAGTATCTTATAATTATTGTATGAGTATACCTAAAGTGATAAAGGAGTATTTCAAGTTTGTTTAGGTAGTATTTTAGAGATGGGAGTAACTACACCCGGGAGTAAAAGATATTTTTTCTATATATATATGAGAATTGCTAATGTGCTCTCGAGTGCTTTTGCAAAATCCGTGATAAAAATGTTCGATCCGAACCGTTCATCTTCTTCATCTTGTTGAAATGTAGCTATAGACAAAATTTCATATTTTTTTGAATTTGTTTACTATTTGTTTGGTATTTTCTAAAATCAGGCTTTTTGGATGGTCCAAAACTAATTAGATCGCTGATTTTAGAAAATGCAAAATAAATAGTAAAAAAAATTCAAAAAAATATGAAATTTTGTCTATAACTACATTTCAACAAGATGAAGAAGATGAACGGTTCTTGATCAATCATTTTTATCACGAATTTTGCAAAAGCACTCGAAAGAGCATAATGATCCGTGCTCTAGAGCACATTAGCTCTCTCTCTCTATATATATATATAATTTGAGTAATATGAGTATAATATTACAGTAACATTTGTGGGATTAGTACAATTATTTCAATTTAGTATAATATTATTGTGATACATGTTTCCCTTGCCAATGCCGGCTCACCGACCATCACCTCTCCTCCTACGCCGGCCCTCTCCTCCCCCTAGCTCTTCCTGGCAACACACACCACTACTAGAAATCTAACTTTTACCAAGTATGAAATGTAATGGCCTACGGGCCGTCGGGAAAAAATAAGGTGACCGACGGTGCATCTTTTTTCCGACGGTAGAACAAAAACAGATGGCTATTAGAAGATTTACCGATGGGGTTTACCACAAACCGATGGTTGGTGGAAAACCCTCAGTCATAGTATGAAATCACCGAGAGGGTACAACAATTACTGTGAGTGTGCAATACTAACCGTCGGCCATTACAAACAATCACCGAGTGGAAATACATTTAGTGTGTGTAATGATAACACTCGGTTATTACAATGATTTGCCGACGGGGTACAACTTTTAGCGAGGGTACAAATCAAACACTAGGCTATTGCAAAATTCATATGAGGCTGGATGAAGGTGATGTATATATGAAAAATGTAACTCTCATTGAAATCTACAACTTTGTAGTTGACAACTTTTCCATTTAAAGTCATATATTTAACTAAATAATTGATAAAGCATCATGAGAACAAGAGTTAAAAGAAGTACTTATCTTACTTCTAGCAAGAAGACAGTTGAAGTGAGTTGGTTAGGAGGGAGAGGTTGTGTTTAGGAGGTTGTGAGTTCGAATCCTAGGCATCACATATTTCTAATTTGAAGATAAAAAATATTCGACTTAAGGGATTGTGGTGCAAACAAGTTGTGAGGTTAGTCCCTAGATTTGAAATTGTTTTTACATTTTTTACACAAAAAATCCCACATATAGTTGTGAGAAATTACTGGGGGTTTCTATACCCTATCAGAAAGAAAAAACCTCTCACCCATGTATTTACCGAGTGCTATGAAAACCATCGTTAAACTAATAACCAATGGTACCGTTGGGAATCCCACGAATGACCGACCATGAGTGGCCGAGAGGAAGTTACCGACGGTTTACACTCGGCCATATACATGGTCTACGGTATTTTGCAATGACCGACATATTTTTCACACTTGGTAAAAGTTAGAAATCTAGTACTGCACCATCGCACCACTTTAGCTCGACCTGGTGGCAACCTCGGCTAGCCCCTGGTTGCGGTCAACCCGCTTCCTAGGGCCACGCCGCCTTGCTGCGCCCACCTGGGTGTGCCCTCCCCTGCTCCCAGCCAGCCTGGCTTGGCCCCGAGCATGCGCGTGGCCCACGCCGCCCCTGGCTACCAGCCTCACAGTGTCATCCTTCTGTGGTTGTTTTGATTTTAGCAAGAAGTTTGGACGAATGCCTTCATAGAGATTGTTATAATGCCGATGATGAAAATTGAGGCTTAGGTTTAAGCAGTGCTATTGCAGGCATTGCTTCACCCCAAAGGTTGCTTCCCCTAATCCCTTCTGCCATTCCTTTTACTAATTGAATTACGCACATGAGATAGTGATATGAATTAATGATTGCGGTTAATATGGTCTATGATGAATTTCTAAAGGTGATGCACAGGTTGGATGGCACTAGACGATACCCTTAGTCTACCGTGCGCAGGGAGCATGCGTACATTATTGGGGACGCACGTTGCAACCCTCGCTGCATTAGCCTACTAAGACAACAAATTTTACTTTTGATTTTAGTCTCTACTTTTGTTCTTGCTATTGCAAAACCTATGTTGCAACTACTGACTAAGCATGTGGATAGTTACTTGGAATTGATGTGGGTGAGAATAAAATGCTAGTTGTAGATGGGTTGTGCTGGCAATAATGAGGTAGAGGTGGCTGACTTGGTTTCCTCCTCTTGCTTGGTGGGCCTTCCGGCTCCTGGGGTTGCCCTTTGCTTGAGCTTCTTGTTTTCTGAGTGGTGATTCTTGGTGGTTTGTACTCTGTGTGACTTATGCTCTCATGCTTGGGAATGGCTTGCCTCAAAGCTTTGGTTTCTTGGTTGGGATGTGAATGCAGGAAGAAACGAGGTGTGCTGGGGTTTGCTTTATAGGTTTGAGATGTGGCTACTTAAGCCCTAAGGCTTGACCTGGTGAGTTGCTTTGGCTGTGGTGGCTCTGTATTTGGGTTAAGCTGTCCCTAAAGCACAGTAGATTCATGCATATCCAACTCTACTGTGGAGGGTTTTACCCTTTTATTGCGGAAAATTACTTTTCTACAATGTGATATTTTCAATACACGCGCCTCTGAAATAAATACACAGGTTTGTTTAATTGCCGAGTGATGAAACCCTATTTTTGCATGAGATACCGATTTAGCTCCGGACGAATCTGGTATCTCAATGAGCGATACCATATCATACGGATCTAATAGCAATTTTATTTTTAACTCTTTTGTTCATTTTAATTTGTGGATATTCATTCTTATATGTATGCAAAGCTAATATGCAAGATTTACAGACGAAGATCAAACGAGCATGGATGACTGGAATTTATATACTTGTAACTTTTTTTATTTCTGAGATATAATTAAAGATGTAATTAATTATTCTTACATTTTTGTAAATTGAGATGTAATTAATCATTTATATAATGGCAATCTGAATTGTAATTAAACTTTAGAATTTTTGCAATTTATTCTATTGTATCCGGTTTGTAACAATTACATTATGTGATTTAAATTTATTAATTAATTTAATTAAGCGTGTTATTTAATTTAATGTGTTGTGAGATAAGGAATCCTAAACTAAATATGGTTAGGACTTTATCTCTTCTTATTATGGTCTAATTCGAACTCTCTCTCTCACCGCTATATATATCGGGTGCCCCCTCATTATAAACGATGAAATCAATAAAGCGAGAGAGAATTCCACCCCCACATTGTGTGTCTATTATTCTTACTCTTGTGATTGCATCTACTATTGGTGATTATTCGTCGGCGTTCTTCGACGTTTTACGACACGTTATCAGCACGAGTCTCTACCACAAGAAGGAGGATCGTCGACGACGAATAAACGACTACTACCAGCGATTCATCGCCCTATCCGTCCTGCAATCAACTCGTCATCACGCCGTCACCCATTCGGATTACCGAAAAAGTCCTACGCGACTCTATCCTACGTGATAACTTACAGAATTTCTCCTGCGGATCAAATCAAGGTAATAGATCGGTATGGACTATCGAATCGCAATCAGGGAGTCTATTGTTGTTACTGTTTATCATCACCAATGAAAAAAAACACACACACATTGACTCCTGCCCGATCTTGCGTGTCCAGTAGACACCCAGCCGCTCATGTCGCGCCCGAAGCGTTGACGGCGGCGCTTCGTCTTCCGCTCCAGCAGAAGCGCAGCCCGGCGACGCCTCGCCCTCAGTCTCGCCGCCAGCTGCTCCGTGCTCGACCGCACCGCGTGGGAGTTCGGCGGTTGTTCCCTCGCGCCTGAAGCGCCGTGACTGTGCTAGTGCTCATGCCCGCGGTCGACTCCAGAGTCGGTGAAGCACTAGCCAGAATACGTGCGAGGCGGCCATCGGAGCGCCCGAAGCGCTTGCCCCAACGTCACAGACCTCGGCATCCACGCCTCAGCGCCTGCAGCCGCTTCGTGTGCGACCGTACCTTGCTCCGGCAGTGCTCGCATCTTGCGGCGGCGGCGGCGCCTGAGACTTGTTTCGCCAGCGCCTGATGCGCAAGCTTCAATGGCACGCTCCTCGAATCCTGTGCCTGTGGCTGCGCTGCTTCGCCTTCCGCGTATGGCGGAGACCGCGCCCGGCGACCGAGTAGCTTTGTCTCCCTCGCGCGCCAGTAGCTGCACCTGGAAGTCTCGCCCGGCGGCAGTGCGACCGCGCGGCGGAGCGACAAGTCACCTTGGCGTGAGAAAATGGCATCGCCCGCAGCGCCCTTTGTACCTGCCCCAGAGGAGGCATACTTGACGGTGGTAGCGACCGCGCGTCGGCGCGTTGCGGCGACCGGCATTGGCGCCCAGAGAAGCTCGCGCATTAGCTCTTGCGGCGGCTGTGTACGCGTGAAGACGAAAACCCTAGTCGCTGGTTTCTAGTCAATTGGCGCACGGGCCGGATGGGCCTGGACACCACGCCACGCGGACGTAAAACATCTAGGAATTTTTTTTATTTAATATTTATTTTAATTTTTTTTCAAAACTAATCGGCGGGACAAAAAAATTTGAAAAATAGGCGCCGTCGCCCGATGCGAAGCGAAAATCTTTGGGGTGGCAGGCACCTTTATCTGAAATTCAAATTTTAATCAGAGCAAAAAAAATGAAAATAGACCTATCGCCTGATGCAGGGGTGATAGGTATGCTATAACAATGCTCTTGTAGCATTTTTCAATTTTGTTGTATTCAACCGAAAATACAACAAAATTGCAAAAAAAATATGCTGATAGCATACAAGACTCTATCGTGACTAAGATTGGGCGATCGCCTGCACTGGGCGATAGGTCTATTTTCAATTTTTTTGTTTTGCCGTTAAAATTTGAAATTTCGCTATGCAATAGCCGTCAGTAGTGGTACCTATCGCCTCAAGAAGGCGATCGCCATGCATCATGCGATTTGGCGCCTACTTTTCAAATTTTTGCTCTGATTAGTTTTGAAAAAGATTTAAAATAAATATTAAATAAAAAAATTCAAAACATCTAAGCCGAGCGGCCATTTTCTAAGCCGAGGGATCGAGTAGCCTTGGGCTGTATGGGTCGTAAGGCTCACCCATGAGAAAAATAAATATATAAATATAATGCTATTGAGTTAATGTTAAAACCTAAAAGTTGGAATTAAACCTAGAAATTAGTTTTGTAGGTTATGAATTTCCGTATAATTCTGATAAATTAGTTTAGCATCTTTTAGAAGTTTCATACTTTTAGGTTTTTTTCTAGCCTTATGCCATGTTTAATATGTGCAGAATATTTATTTCCTGTTATGAAGTAATTCCGAAAATTGCTCAGTAATTACCAGAAATGCTAGAAAATTATGGAAATAATCGAACTATCTAACGGTTTGAGCTCGATGGCATAAGTGGTTGGGTTTTTCATTTCAGTTCTGAAGGAACGTATACATGACAATTGGTGTCTAAGGAAAACACACATGAGGCTAGGTTTCTTAATTGGCGCCCGAAATCGGGAAGTGCTCCCTCCCTCATGTGAGTCCTCGGGGTGGGTTGACCTGGCCAAGAGTTATGTTGACGGAGGCATTCATTACATGATTTCACACCCAACCAACAAAGCCTCATAAGATTCTATTTCCATCATGCAAGAATTATTTCACGTTGAAATTTATTCACCTGTTAATTGGTAATTCTGAAAATTACTGAATAATTAGCAGAAAACCATGAAAATTGTTAGAAAAATTCTGGAAAATTTTAGATAACTATCTACTGAATAGATATAGACCAAGCTTTACTGATTGAAGAGTGAGCATGCAATATAATGATTTTACCGGTAGTAAAAGTCATTTTTGCATAAATAGAAATAGGATATGTTGGACATCGCAAAGAGGGAATTTATCAAGATTGCCCTGAACGGCAATAATTTTCTTACCCGGGCAAATTAATACCAAGATTAATCCGATAAGCTCGATCTTTTCGGAGCTACTGTTTTCCCAGCCTGAAGCTGGTACCCCTGCTTTTCCCAAAAGCCACTAGATATATGGCGTTGCACCTGCCACCCCAATACGAGGATACTACTATAAATAGTATCACCATGCTCAGTGCCAGAAGTACTTCGAGCTTATATGCATTTGCTAGAAGCAGAAAAATATGATGAACTCTTGGTGAAGAATCGTCACGTACTCTCTAATGGAAGTCTTGCAATGCCTGAAGCACATGCAAATGATCAACAAGCATGCAACTATTGCATCCCGAAGCATGTGGTAGACCTTTACTCAAAATTCATTGGAAAGGTAAATAAGACCCAGGGTAAATAATGTTGAATCATACTTCACTGTTCAACCTGTTGTTGACATGTGTGCTGAGAAGTGTGATAATATGGTTCTTGAAATTATAAAGTTCGAGAGGTCCCAGAAGGACATATATGACTCATAAGGAGACCTGGTTTAGTCTCCTAAGCAGTCATTCACTTTGCTAGTCGATGTCACATATTCCTTATAAGTCTCCTTATCAGTTTAGTCTTTGTGTTCCTGAATGAACAATGGTCTAAGCTCCTGTTGAGCGATTATCAGTCAAATTTAATAAAGTTTGATTTTCCCAGGATATAAATTTAATTATGCTATGTTTGTTCTATATTATTTGTTCCTGATGCAACAATTGTTTGATTGATAAATCATATTTCTAATATAGAACAAAGTATAATATCCGATAACAGATGAGAAAATCTGTCTAGAAGACAGTTATGCCACACTAAGTGAATTGGAATTATTATGACTATCGCCAGAAGCGATACTCTCATAGTTGGCACTAGAAGAATGCCATATTATACCCTGAGTCCAGTTGTACTCTTTTAAGCTTTAAAACATTGGTCTGAATCGTTTCCTTACGGAGACAAAGAATGAGAATGGTACAGAATACCTACTCATGACTAAGTTTAATGGGTGTAATTAACGTGTGGTTAAAAGGCTTCATTCATTCTCCTCCGGGTTATATTATGCATATATAAAACCTGAAGTTTGTGTTGCGATAAAAACCCAGGAATATTAAGATCTAGTAGATCGACTGGGTTATCTTGAGTTGAATATTATGAGAAGTATAATTATAATTCTGCTGGCCATAGCATAAAGATTTTTCTAGAGCCGAAGTTTTCTTATGCCCTGGTTGTGCTAAAGAAAAGCTCATTCTTAGATCTTCTTACCTAAAATGTTAAGAGAGGAATCACTGAATTTCCTGGAGAAAATTCAAAGTGATATCTGTGGACCTGTTCAACCCCTGTCGGGCCTTTTCTAAGAAATTTTATGATACTGATAGATGTTTCTACTAGATGGTCCTATGTAAGTCTCTTATCTACTAGGAACCATGCTTTTACCAAAATTAATTGTCCAGATTATTAAGTTAAGAGCCTACTTTCCAGAAGAAAGAATCAAGTCCATTTTGAATAGGTAATGCTGGCGAATTTGTCTCAAAGCATTTAATGATTATTATAAGGCTTCGAAAATTAATGTAGAGCATCTTGTATCTAATGTCCACACTTAAAATGGCCCTCTGAGTCATTATATTAAAGAACAAAATTATCATATTGCTTGGCCGCTCTTGCGAATAATTGGCTTCCCACCGCTTGTTGGGGCCACGCTTGATCTTTGCATACCGCGGTAATAATTCAACTCGCACCAAGCGCATATTACGAAATTTCCCGTTCTTGAGATAGTGCGTGGAAAAGAATTAAGTATTTCCCATCTGCGAAAATCTGGTCATCTTTGTATACATGCCAATCTCTCCACCACAGCGTACAACCATAGGACCTCACCAGAAGTTGAGGATCTATGTAGGTTATGAATCTCCGTCATGTATTAAAATACCTAGATCCTATGATAGGGGATCTGTACACGGCTCGGTACGCTAATCATACTAAGGACATTTTTCGGCATTAGGGGGAGATAAGTACCACATTAGAGAATGCCGAGTCCTTAAATCCACGCATTGGAAAGATCGAACTTGAAGTTCAAAGGATAATGAATCTGGAATAAATAAGCTAATAATCTGCCAAATGCCTTCACTGGTTATGAGGGAGTGAAAGATCTCATATACCTGCAGTATATGCACCTGAAAGAGTAGAAATGCCCTAGAAGGATATTGAACCTACTCTTGACCCTCATGATAAGAAGAGGGGAGGCCTCAGTGCACGGACTCAATTCATGGAGACGTCCGCAGTAGAGAATCAAACAAATGAGAACACTACATGTGAATAAGAGAAAAGCTCAACCTGATGTTGAGAAAATCCCTGAAGTGAGCCATCCCGAAGATGGTAACATCCCTGAAGTGATTCATCCTGAAGATGATAACCCCAGCGTATATTTACGCACACAATTCCACGCTGGGAAGTCGGAACACCCAGACTCCGTCGTTGTGGGAAATCACGAGGAGCTGGAAGAAATTTATATAAATATATCCCCGAAGTGATGCAGGAGAAATGAATAAAAGATAGACTACAATTATCGACATATATTTGCCTCTAAAATTGCTAAAAACTGGACCCAGATCCAAAGTCCATGGCAGAGTGCCAGAAGTGCTCAGAAAGGGTCAAAAGAAGCAATTGAGGTAGCGCTCGCTTAATAAGAGGAAAGTTCCTAGTCCTGTTGACTGAATATTTCCTAAAGTAATTCCTTGCAGGATTAAATAGGTTTTTCATCCAGAAGAGAAATGAAAATACCCAGGTGGTGAGATATAAAAAGCGAGGCTTGTAGCACAAGGGTTTACGCAGAGACCCGACATCGATTACGATGAAACCTATTCTCCTGTGATGAGTAAAATAACGTTCTGATATTTAATATCAATGGCAGCTGGCTTAAATTTAAAAATGCAGTTGATGGATGTGGTGACCGCATATTTATATGGGTCACTGGATTCGGACTTTTATATGAAAGTCCCTGAAGGAGTAAAAGTCCCGGATCCTAATAATCGCAACATGTATAGCATCAAACTGCAGAGATCGCTATGCGGATTAAAACAATCGGGAAGAATGTGGTACAACCAGCTTAGTGAGTTCCTCCTGAAGAAGGGATACTCCAATAATGATGATTGTCCCTGTGTGTTCATAAAGTAATTCCAGAATGGATTCTGTATCATCTCAATGTATGTCGATGATCTGAATATCATCGGAACCACAGAGGAGATAAAGGAAGCAAGTGCTTACCTCACGACGGAGTTTGAGATGAAAGATTTGGGTAAAACCAAATTTTGCTTAGGCCTGCAGCTAGAGCATCTCCTAGAAGGAATTCTTGTTCACCAGTCTTCCTATACCCGGAAGGTATTGGAGAGGTTTAATATGAATAAATCATATCATTTGAAAACCCCTATGGTTGTAAGATCTCTCGAAGTGGATAAAGACCCATTCAGACTAAGGATGGAAAATGAGGAAGTCTTAGGACCTGAAGTCCCATATTTAAGTGCTATTGGAGCACTCATGTACCTTGCGAACTGCACAAGGCCGGATATTGCATTCGCAGTGAATTTGCTAGCAAGGCATAGTTCAGCTCCAACCAGAAGACATTGGGCTGGTGTAAAGACTTTACTTAGGTACCTCCAAGGTACTCAAGATCTTGGATTGTTTTTCCAGAAGAAACCAAGACTTGACCATGGTGGGATATATGGATGCTGGCTATCTGTTTGATCCCCACAGTGCCAAATCTCAGACTGATTTTGTGTTTCTCTGCGGTGGTACAACCGTTTCCTGGCGGTCTTGTAAACAGACCTGGTAGCAACTTCTACCAGCCACTCAGAGATTATAGCCCTGTATGAAGCCTCACGTGAATGTGTTTGGCTGCGACGTGTGATCAGCTATATCCAGAAGTCATGTGGTCTTAACGCCGTCGATACCCCCACAATTATCTATGAAGATAATTCTGCTTGTGTTGCACAAATGCAATTGGGTTATGTAAAGAGCAACATAACGAAGTATATTGCTCCTAAATTATTCTATCCTCACGAACTCTAGAAGAGCGGTGAGATAAAGATCTTACAAACTAAGTCATGTGAAAATCTTGTAGATTTATTCACTAAGTCCTTGCCTAAATCTACATTTCAAAAATATGTTAAAGGCATTGGAATGAGAAGACTTAGAGAGATGCAGAGTTCAGGGAGAGAAAACCCTTGAACCATAACCCTTATTGCGATCCTGAAGATCCTATTAAAACCCTAAAGGTTATAAGTTGTACTCTTTTCCCCTTTGTGAGTTTTCCTGAAGTTTTCTCACATAAAGGTTTTTAATGAGGCAACTAGTACAACATAGCATGCGAGTGCAATGTGCTCTTTTCTCCATCTCTTTTTTCCCACTGGGTTTTTGAGTGGAGTTTTTAACGAGATATATGCATTACGCGGTATTCAACCAAGGGGGAGTGTTGTGAGATAAGGAATCCTAAACCAAATATGGTTAGGACTCTATCTCTTCCTATTGTGGTCGAATCCGAACTCTCTCTCACCGCTATATATATCGGGTGCCCCTTATTGTAAACGATGAAATCAATAAAGCGAGAGAGAATTCCACCCCTACATTGTGTGTCTATTATTCTTGCTCTTGTGATTGCATCTACTATTAGTGATTGTTCGTCGGCGTTCTTCGACGTTTTACAACATAATGATCTTATTTGTGAATGTTAAACATCCTAGCTTATTTCAGTTAGATGGTACGCGGTCGCTTTGGGTGCCGAGGCGAGCGGTGACTCAGGAACTGGCGCGCGGAAATTAAGCAGCGAAGTAGCCGTCACTTTTACAACTTAATTAAGCAGCGAATCATTCGCGTCCGGGCCCCCTCACGGCCGTGTTGTGGCAGAACACGCGCGGCGCGGCTCACCTCGCACGAGTGGCAAGTGGCACTGTCAACGGCCACACAGTGATATGATCCTTGCACTTGTTACTAAGGGTGCGTTTGGTTAGGTGCACGAAAGTGAATCGAATCGTTTCATACAGAATCTGGTTCTGTCTCTATATTTGGTTGGCTGAACGGAAACATTTGGTACAGGATGAGATGGTACAGATTATTAGAATATTTTAATAAAATGTTGCACCATCCTGTACGAATAATTTGGCCGAAACAATCGATCCAAAACCGGATCGTTCATTCTCACAATCCCTCAAACCAACCTTATCCCTCAATCCAATCTCATTCTTTCAACCAAACATCTTCTTGTACTATCCTATATTATTCTATCTAAACAACTAAACAAAATATTATATCATTCCATTCAAACAACCAAACACCTTTCCTGTGCATCTTATCCAGAATCATCCTATCCATCCTGTATCAGCCCATCCTATTTATCCTCGTTACCCAACTAAACGCACCTTAAGTAGTCGTCGCTTTTACAACTCCCTCACATTTTTTTAAAAAAAATCTGATGTCAATCTAAATATAATTATATAATTGCATTGAAAGAAGACTAGCTTTGTATGAAAAAATTGATCGAGGGCTTAAAAAAAGAAGAAGATGATTTTCGTTACCTATCCATGCCACTCGCTGCTGTACAACGCGTCAACAAGATTGATTAGCCGATGGCACACTGCGATGGTGTACTGATCTGGACGCAGGCATCGTGCCATTACGCGAGTTCATCCTACTGCCCAGGCCGTCATCAAATGGCGGATTGCCCGGCCCATCTACAATAGGCCAGTACTACAAGCTGACATTTTGCAGGGTTGTAGAGGTTCACCTCCCCTACATGTGGTAATTTTTTGAGAATTTTTCAAAACTTCTACATGCCATTAGCACGGAATTAACACTGAATTCACATTAGCACTGAATATGTCCCCTTCATTAAAATTACTTATCTTTATTATCACTTTTTAATTATTTATTTTTATCACTGTTTGTACTCTTTACAAATAATTTTTTTTATCGTAAATTGAATTATTGTTGCGTGGCAGGGGCACAGGCACCTGGCTGGCTACTGTTGCTTTATTTCCGAGTGGCAAGCCATCGGGGTTGACCGGGGCCCACGACAACTCTTCCGCCACCAGGTCCACCGTCGCGACCTCCTCCGCTCCGCCGCGGCCCGAAGCCGGCCGGCAACACTCCTCCGCTCCCCAGGATGGCAGAGGTACGTACGCTATCCTTCTGAAATATTCTATTCGCTCGGCCGAATGTCCCGCCGCGCTCCTTCCGACCGTGGCTTTGCGCACCCGCCGTTAGGTCGCCGCTAGTAGATACCACTATACCAGCCAATCTGGCCCGAACGGGAAGAGGATAATCCGGGGATTATGCCGAAAGATTAACTGCTTTGGTCCGGTAGTGTTATTTTGAACCCTAGGGGAAGAAGAATGTCTGGTTGTGCGGCTTAACGATTTGCAGCGACAAAAGGTTGGGGTTAAGAATTGCGAGGTTTGGATCCCTTATCCGTGGTTAATGGTTATAGATGCAACGGGGTGCGGTTGTTTCTTGTTCCCGAGAACTTTGCGCTTGCCTCTTCTTGGAGATTAAGGAGAACACATTTCGATTCGAGCATTGTGGTGCTTGTATCAGTTTTTGTCGAGGAAAGCTACAGCAAAATCATTGCTTAATATATTCTTGTGAGCAATGAAAAAGAAAGAATCTATTTAAATTTTGGATCATGAATTTTTTTTAATATCAGGCTCACTCGTTGTATGTCAGGATCAAATAATGATATATCCTCAATTGATTGTTGTGATTTATACCCTAGATATCATGTCATTTTTATTTGAGACTAATCCTTGGTCATCTAGTGTGTACCGTGTACACAAGAAATTGCAATTTTACCCTGTGCTTTCTTCTCTAGCCTTCTAGACGTTTTGGATTAAACTGCTTTTGTTGTTATTTCGCTGGCTGCCTCCATGTATTCTTCTCTGTCTATTTTCATCATTGTTACCGCTAAGACAATGCATATCATTTTTTCAGCATCTGCAAGTATTTTGCCCACTTCATGTCAATGGAAAACTGATTCCCTTATGCTTAGTGAAAATAGCGCTGCTGATTTCCGCTTTCCAACAACAAACCAAACCAGACATTGTTTTACTCGCTATATTGAGCAATGTTCCCATAGGTGGCTGCCTAGCTCGCCTAGGCACTAGTCTCCACCCTCCCGCCTAGTCGCCTAGGCTAATTTATTCTACGCAGCCGCCTAGCCTGCCTAATCGTCGATTAGGAGCTAGGCGCCGGTTTGCTGCCCGACTAGCGCCTAGCGCCTAGGTGAACAGTAATAAGTACCACAGGTATAATGTGTAACAGTGAGCTCTTTCCAATTTGTTTAGCATTTTGTACTTCAATTTTATATGCAAAAAGCATGCACACACTTTCCTTACTAATGAACTTTCACTAATATCAGGTGTTTGAATGCCAAATGGGAGGATGCTGGTGACTGAGAAGTTTGCCAAGTATTGGAGATCTCTCTGCCCCGGAGAATGGGTGAGTACTTATGCTGCGAGTTGCCATTGTTAACTGTCCTCATGGAGTGTGGTATCTAATTCTGGTGGTTAGCATATACTACATTACTACCTCTGTTCTTTTTTAAGTGATGCCTTAGAATCTGTGCAGTCGGACTTTCTAAAGTTTCTGAAGTTTCAAACTTTCTAAAGTTTGACCACTAATATGTTTAAAACTATCTAGATTAGCTACATGAAAACTATATCATTAGATTTGTTGTTAGGAATACTTTTATAATATTATAATTTTATTAGTATATAATAGGATAAAGTTATAAAAGTAACGGCTAAAGTCACATCTTGAAGACCGTAAAAAGCATATTTCAACAAGGGATATTGCTCAGGTGGTAATGATTCTGCAAGCATGGGGAACTCAGAAACATTCTGCGTCTGAAGGTTACCTTGTCAAGGAATTGGATGATGAAAATAGACATCTCAGGCAGTTATTGGACAAGGAGAGTGAGCTCCAGTTTATGCAGTTACTTGTTGATCTTATGGAAATTGAGAAACTAGAGATGGTGTCGAGGCCTTCAAGCGCGCCACATCAGTGTGCGCCAGATGCATCTGATGCAGATTTCAAAACAGTTGTGTCAGAAATAGTTCACAGGGACCTCCTCCCTAATATTGTATTATCTGACAAGTACCCTGAAGGGATTCAAGATGTTTTGAAATTGATCATACATAAGCATCAAATCAGTAAGATAAGTGGTGAAGTCATTCTTGAGGAAGTAACACGTGCACTGAGGAGTGTTATTTCTGCTAAAGGAAATGATGATGCAAACTTATCATATGACCGAAACAGATACAGACAGAATGGGATAAAGTTATAAAAGTAACGGTTAAAGTCACATCTTGAAGACCCTAAAAAGTAAAAAACGTAACTTAAAAAAGAACATAGGGAGTATTGATTTTGGATTTTGCCACCTCCATTGTTTTCAAGTGCAAAACATGTCAGATAAGATATTTCAAATGTTGCCTTTGGGTCAAAGGGCATAGATAATCTGAATGACAAGGTCATGTAAAACTTAACTGTGTAGTTTTTGTTGCCAACAAAAAAGACTTGGTACTAGAATTTTGTAAAAATGGTTTTCCTCCTGTTTATCTCTTCAGTGGATGATTAATATGCTCTTCATGGTTGATCAAACTACTTCAAGATCCTTGTTTTGCCTCAGTCTTTTGCTGCGTAAAGCTCATTCAACAAATAGTTTGCTGGTGTCTGGTGGCTTAGTTAGTTGTCTGCATTCAATAGCCTGGCCCAGTCAGTCTGTCTTCGACCTGAATTTTGTTAATCATCACCATGTCTTCATAATAATATTATTCTTTCTCGGTAACTGTGTCTTGCACCTTTAGGATTCAGTGGGTGGGTGCCAACACGGATGTGCTTGCACATGCAAACAGTGGCATGAGCATACACATACCAAAGATGTGTTTACAGTTTACACATTTACCCTGTCTTGCTTTATTATCGACCCTGTCCTTCCTCTTGTTCTGTTCTTCCCCAGTTAAAGATGCACATAAGAACTATGTCGTGCTGTGTGCCCAGCTTGTGAAGGATCCATTCCGAGGGTCTCTGTCCTTGGTGGTGAACAGTTTATGTTGTCTTGGTCTAAAACGGTGCTCTTTATGCCTTTTGGGATTTGAAGTTTGTTTCTTGCATCAAGTATACAGTGGTTGTGCAAATGAAAACAGAGGGATAAGTAGCTGATGGTGGAGTGTCATGGTACCATTTCATATTTGTTCCCTGATGATGGGAGAAGGATGACAAATTGACAATATTTATGCCAATTAAACCCGTGCTTTATCTCCAAATGTAGTTCAGGAAGGAGAGTACACTTGAATCTTGCAACTGAAGTACCTAAATTTCTAAAATTATTCATCTTGCAAAGATACTTAAGAATTTGTTTCTGAACAGTCTAATTGGTCATTGGACATGGTCATAAACATTGGGAGAAAAGGAATATTTATGGCAAGTATTGAAGCATGTTTGCTTCCGTCTCAGAAACTAATATGATTACCATTTTACCATACATTTGCTCCACTCATATGTCATGCTTAAGCACTATTTATTTTTGTCTATTTCTGAAATCTCAAATTCTATATAACACCCCAAACTTTGCTCGAAAATCCGTCTGGCGCTGGCACCCTGAACTATGAAACCAGATATTTGACTCTCCAAAGTTTGCAATCTGATTCAAATAACACCCTGACCCGGTTTCACATAATGGTATTGCCTGCCTGCGTGGCGTAATGAGTAGGCGGTTTTTCCACATATGATGATACGCTGGGCAAGTTTAGATTAATAACAAATAGGGCTTACAGGGGCTTCTCTTCCAAATTGAAATAGAGAGGGTGGAAGCTATAGGGTCGAACAACTATGGAAGCATGGTAGGGAGCTCGACAAAGGAGAAGTTCATGTGGATCCTACTTGTTATTGATCTAACTTGCCTAGCATATCATCCTATATAGCAAAATTGTCCACTCATTATGCCACATGGGCAATATCACTATGTGAAATCAAGCTAGGGTGTTATTTGAATCAAATTGCAAAGTTTGAGGGTCAAATATCTGATTTCATAGTTCGGGTGCTGGATGGACTTTCGACCAAAGTTCGGGATATTATATGGACTTCTTCCTAAATATTATTAACATGCTAAATATCAAAACCTTTAAACATTCTTGGATTGTCTTCCACCAAGTGTTTGCAGGATGAACTTTTGAAATTTTAAAGTTTACCTGTTTATATGTTAACCCCTGGAAATTATAACAGTTTAGCTATTCATGTCCTATGTTAATCTGTTGTATTTCTGTTGTTAACTAGAAGCAATACATCTGTGTTCTCAATTTGGTATCATCACTGTTTGCTAAATCAGGTTGATACATGGAATAAACAAAGGAATAACGGGACGTTTCCAGGACCCCTCTAAATCTATTGCCTTAAGCTTCCCCTTGGATTAGTCAACTCTTTGATCAGCTGCACTGTTACATTCTGGCTTGCGTCTCTCGATGCTTTTGTCCTGTGTTCTTCAAACAGTAACTACAACACTGTTAGATATGCTTTCCTTTATGTTGGTGTAACAATTGGCCACAGTTACTTCACACGCGTTGTTATTTGGGTCTCATTTTATTGGCACACTAGTGAACTGAACTTCGATTATTTCATGCATGCAACTGTTTCATCCTATACTATACATTTTGGGTCATCAGCATGCCATTATTGTAGTATTGTTGGAAATCAGAGTAGGACAATGATTACATACTCGTCCATGAATTTTGCTGTACCTTTCTCGTGGTGAGATTTGGAATCAGAGCTTTTAGTTGTTGTCTTGCTGAAGTCTAAATTTTTGGGAATAATCTTCAATCTCCATTGTAGAGCGTTTGTGGCCCTCTTTGGGCGAAGCAGATTCTGAGGGATGATCACTCGTTGAGTTTAAATGTTATTCACTTATTTGTGGGATATTGATCGGTGTAAATAATCACCTCATGCTTTTGTTGGACCTTGATCGAGTGTAAATGATTGCTTTATGCGCGTGAACTCAAATGTACAGCAGCAACAGTCTGCAGAAAGTTAGGGAATTATGTCTCAACTCTACTCCATAGTTGTTTAAGTAGTCTTTTCACCAATGCCGGCTCATGTTGCCTTCTTGTTTTCATATTACAATATACTATAACTGTCCTGTTTGGTTCAACTATGCCTTATTGTTTGTTGGATGGGTGCAGTAAAGTTAATCCTTCCTTTTGAAAGAGAATTTTCCCTTTGTGGAAGAGCAAACAACAGGCATTCACAGCAAACCTATTTTGACCAAGGGATTATCGCCAGGTAAATTCCCTTGCATTTATTGGCCACAGATGCTACTCTAATTGTTGGAAATCCAATGCAATACGCTGTTCATTACTGAAGAACCGTGTAGGATAAATGTAGGGCCTGCTTGGTTCATACCAAGGTTGACATGTTTAGTCATAGTTTTTTTTTTTTTGCCAAACTTATGTAAGGTTTGGTTATCAAAGTTGAAGCCATATTTTGACTAGGAAAATGAATTTTACCATACTTTTTTTGAGTCAATGACGCGTGGGATCTAGATAGCAAGAAGAAATTTTGTTATAGGTGTGGCTATGAACTAAGCGGAGGTCTAACTCGATCAAACTTGTCTAACTTGAGATGTGACAAAATATAGCAGAGTTTATCAATGAATCGAATAGGCCCATAGTGAATAGCTAAGATGATGCAGTTTTCGAGTCTGCCCACAGTCCCTGCTGCTACAGCTACACACGGCACAAGGCCCATTCAATTCTTGTAGGCCCCCATGCTGGATCGGATGACCAGTGCGGCGCATAGCCAGCCACCTTTCTAACGTAGTTGCTGCTGCGCCTAGCCTGCATGCATGCGTTGCACTGTGCACCCTCTAAGAAATTCGAGCTTTTCTTTTCTTTTTTTCTCGACAACCTCTTTTGTTTTTAATCTGCTTCATTCTGAATAAATTTGCAGTAACACCCTCCTCCTATATCGTAAAAAGCACGGCAGACGATACTTGTCACTTGTCGTGCTCCTATACCGTAGCAATACCTCCGAGGTCAATAGGTCAAATGCCACGTAGCATGAGCTCGACAGCAGAGACATGCCAAGCAACCCTAGCTCAGTAGGTAGGTGTCGAGCAAGCTTAGCTCGGTAGTGACTTAACTAGTCACTTAACTGAGTAAAGTCACTTCATTAACTGATAATTAAAATGAGTAAAGTGATTACTTACTAACGCTTAATCGATGAACAAGCCGAAAGGTTACTTGGTTGAAAACATGTTGCGCTAGTGTAGAGCGAAAAGTGCTTCGCGTGGTCGAGGAGAATGCTATTTTTGTAAATTTATTTGGCAGTAGATCTCAAAAAAAATTGGGGCTAGCTTCGAGAAATTCCCTGCCTTCCTGGGGCGACCGGCGGGGCCATCAGCCCATGCCCGCACCGGGGACGAACGGCGCAATTAATGCTTGAGTTTCCTCCAAACGTTTACGCGTCGTCCTCATGCGGCCTCAAGCATCTGGCGTACGACCGAGACCTAACGCCGCGCCCGCCCGCCCGGCACACGGCGCCGCGCCGTCGCATTCGGGGCGTGAATTATTGGCGAGCTCAACCGGCCGCAAGGACGTGCGGGCACGGACGCACAGTGTCTGTGCGCTCGCGGCCGGCCGCGGAAGCATTGTCGCGCCTGTTTCCCCGTTAAAATGTGACCTCACTCGGGCCGGGCCGGCTAGCTATAGGTCCGCGCGCCTCGCCAACGTTGGCGAACGCTTTAATTTGCTTTAAAGTCAAGTCGCTGCCTTGCCCCGTGGCATCGTTGGTCGGTTCGTCTCGATCTGAACAAATGCTAAGGCTATTCTTAGGGCATTTAGGGCCATCTCAATGGGATAACTAGGATAGTTTTAAGCATTAATTAGGTTGCCATGTAAGCAAAATGGTGATGTGGAGGTAGAGTTAATGATGAAGAGAAGGAAACGCTGAAACCATTTTGTACCAAGAAAGAAAAAAGGATTGGGTGAGAAAATAGAGAAAGAGGAGATTGGATGAGAGTTTATTTTAAAGAAACTATCCCTACATGTAGTGTCTGATGACATGGAAGTTATAGAAACGTTGGTCTTAGATGGTTAGCATGTTATGTAGGATAAAAAGCTTAGGTGGCAATGAATTAATGCGAGAGAGAAGGTTAAGTTTCAAACTAGAAATGGTTTCTTCATTAAATGCTTTGGCTAAGAAACCATAAAAACTGCAGCTCATCGGCCATGGTAATTAATATTAACGTAGAAACTATGCATTAGCCATTGTTTCTAAACATCAATTAATACACTATCTCTCCTCGCGATCAAAGAAAGATCCATTGAAAATGCCCTTAGTGTAAGTTTTATAGGAATTTCATTCGATGTTACATAGGTAAAAGTGGTGACATGGCAATAAATTTATGAGGAGAGAGAGAGTTGAACTAAACGGTTACCAAGTGCATTTGGGATCGCGAATCTCCACACCTTTTGACTGTGGCTATATTGTAGTGTCTAGATATTTACAAGTGGCTACAAAAAGCACATTTGCATGCAATAATTAAATGTTATGTCATGTGGGTCTTGAGAGATGTTGTTTTATTCATCAACCCAAACATCTAAAATGAAAACCAACTCTCGAGAATGGCCTAACAAGCTTAAGAACCCGCTAGCTTTTGCTACTAAGAATTTTGATCTAAAGTGCGGTGGGTCTTGTAACAACTTATTAGAATTTTGGAAAGATCTAAACGCAATTTTAAAATTTGGAATTTTCAAAAGGCTATTTTGGAGAAAAAAAAGTCAGTAGGAGGACTCGAGCGTAATTTCAAAATCTCTAGAGGACCTCTCCGTGAAATAGGTAATGTGGCATGTCGGCCGGACAGGAAAATTTCCATCTATAATATAGGTCCTAAATTTTCGAAGGGCCTTTTTAGAAAAAAGCTAGTAGGAGGGCTTGATTATAATTTCAAAATCTTTAGAGGATCTCTCCATAAAATGGGTGACGTGGTGCACCAGCTCGACAGGAAAGCTTTCATCTATAATATAGGTAGTAAATTTCTGAAAGGCCTTTTTGAAAAAAAAAAGCTAGTAGGTGAATTCAAACGTAATTTCAAAATCTTCAGAAAATCTCTCTAAGAAATAGGTGACGTGGCGCGTTGGCTCAACAGGAAAGCTTCCCTCTATATTCGTAGTATGCGCGATCGATGATACTACGTGCGTACGAGCATGGAGGGGGACGTACGATCCATATCGATGCATGGTGGTTGTGGTCGATCGAATCGTGGTATTGCTGCGCAGTTGCGTACATCGCCAATTCGACGTACATAGGCAAGCTGGGAACGGTAAATGCGTACGTATTATAGTATTAGTGCCGCACCGATCGATCTGCGCGTGCGTATGTGTTTGAGGACCACGCGCGTGTCGGCCGCAGTCTCACACAGAGGTTTCAGCATACGTAAATACGCCCGGACATGGAGCGTTCAGGCCGTGTAAATTTCTGTTTTCAGCGACTGCACCGCTCGTCGCTAGCCAGCTTTTTTGCTCACTCTCATCTGGTCTGGTCTGTCTCATAATTTCGCCACAGCAATAGTAGAGAGAACACACAGAGAGAGAGAGAGAGAGAGAGAGAGAGGTCGGTACTTGGTAGTTCTGCGTGTCTAAGCGTGATAACATCAACAAACAGCAGATGTTACCAAGCACTTCTGGGCTAGCTTTGCTAGCTTACATGGTCTTCTGTTTTCCCTTTCAGATCAAACAGAGCGCGGTACAAAAGCATACAGAACTCACAACGCCACAGACCATACAATAATGCATGTGACTACACAAGATACATATCAGAAACTAACTTCCATTGCATAGAATATATAGTAAATTAAGCTGCATCACAAGGTAGCTGGAGGGTTACAAGCTCAAGAGGGATAGACGGAGATGTAGAAGGTGGAAGGATTGATAGGTGCGAGATGGCAAGAAATGCTCGTAGGGATGTGGAAGGTTTGTTGTAGAAGAGTGCTTTCCGGTTAAAAGTCTTGCAAGGTCAAGAAGACATGCTTACCAATCAACCTGAAGACACAGAAGAAGTCTTGGTGACCGAGGAAAGATGTTGAAAGATTGGTGGAGAAGGGGTTGTTGAAGAAGCTCGGTGAGGATAGGGCCATCACAGAACAGCACAGCACTTTCTAGGAGGCTTCAACCTCCTCTTCCTGATCCAAAGGTGCCCCATGGAGGCAAGCGAGGAAGGACCAGCCATGAAGCATGGGAAGGCAAGGAAGAAGCAGCAATGGTTGCTTGGGTTAGGCACTGGTGGACGGAGGAAAAGACATAGGTGTGGCGAGAACTGTGGAGAAGAGGGGTGGTGCCTTCCTTATATAGCGCAAACGAAGGACGTTATAAACGGGGAGGCAAAAAGGAGGAAGCCGGTGTGCAGTTAAATAACGCTAACTACACTCGCAACATAATTTCATGACAGGAAAAGTTGGACAAGCTTGTGGTCCGTTGTTCTTTTCCCTTTAGCCTTTGGGCTTCTCCAGGAGAAAAATACATGTTTTATATAGGCTAAGGGAAGATTTTTTGGGTTAATTAACTTGTGGCAGAACTTGATCAGCTGGATGCATGGGAGATATGGATAATATCAATATTTTTCCTGGCCTTGTTAGTAGCATAATAGCTTGAACAAGAGTTCCGGTTTGGGATTTGATAAACATCAACCGGATGTTTTTTTGTTGAAATCACCCAAATCTAGAACCATTGGATCATTGTTGAGATTCGAGAGTATCGATTACATCCGATCCTATGATTTGATCCAACGGCCCGGTGAATTTGGATGTTAATTAAAACAAAAACATCCGGTTCAAGTTTTTAGTACTCTTAACATCTGGTCCTAATTTATGTATACATCAAATGTTTTGCAGCATAATTTATTGACATACAATGTTCTGGTGCACATAAAGCTACTACTCCATAAGACAGCTTAGACTAGAACAATGTTATATATATATACTCTGGAAGTACATACTCCTACTTCTAATATACTACTTAAACCAATGTGTTATATTTCTTTATCACTTTCGGTGTACTTAAATGCTAATTCTAAGATACTCTAATGCGACATGATTGAAAAATTTTCACTGGAGCCCTTTATTTTGCTATATATCTTTTTTGATATGTAAAATAAGTATATACACAAATTATGCTATGACAAGTGGATTTTGATGAAATTTTTCACGAAACTCACTTTGAAGTATCTTATAATCGTTATTAGAGTATGCTCAAAAGGATAAAGAGGTATGATTTTTTGTTAAGCGGTGTATGCAAGGTGGGAGCTAGCACGTACGTACTCCCAGAAGTATGAACCAATTTCCATTCCCCTTAGAATGTTCATCCAAGGGTCAAAAAAAGTTTTAAAAAACCTGTTCAAATCTATACGTGTGTGTATATCTTGAGGCCAAATTACAAAAGGAAAATTCCCCTTAGAATGTTCATCCAAGGGTCACAAAAAGTTAAAAAAAAACCTGTTCAAATCTATACGAGCAGCTAGCACTTAATCTCATCAACATGATTGCGACTAGTAGTCTAGCTAGATCAGTGGCAGATCTAGGATTTTTGGAATGGCTGTTCAAAGTTAGCAAAAATATTGTTCAGTAGAAAAGGAAGATTCACACAGCAAAAATTATTCATCCTAAGACAACATCTCAAATAATTAAAAAAAACTAGTAGTTTTCATCACGTTTCTTCGAGTCTAATGGCTGATTCTATATATGAAAAAAATCTCTCACCAAATTCTTTGTCGTTCAAGGAACACATCTTATTTGAACACATACTACAACAAAATAGTTAGGATAAATTCCTTATATACCACTGAAATTTAGGGGAAATCCCTGAATATGATAGGGTCAGGGCCTATATATCAGTGAGACAATTAGTGATATATAAGAGATGAGATAAACTTTCAGTGCATACAAGGAATTGCCCTGAAGAGTGGATAAAACATTCCATGGACTATAAAAGGAAATCTACGTACTCTTTGTGTACTCAAAAAAATAATCCACCAATTCTCGATTCCGTCTCCCTAAACTCCTCCACTCACAAACCTTATCAAGACAATTTCCTTCAAATACATGCGATCATTACTCAACTACTTAATCTTGTTTAGAACAGTGAGCACACCATGGATGTTGCGCTGAAATCAAAATAATTACGCCGTGTTTGGAACAGCTTTTGACTGTGCAGATTCTGAATTCTCCAAGAATCAGGTGGGTAATAGTTTTTGATTTTTTTGAAAAAATTTACTTCTAATTGTGGGAAAAGCTTCTTGGAGAATCTAGATCGACATGGATTCTTGAATAATCAGAATCTATTATCCACTTAATTCTTGAAGAATACAGAATCTGCACATTCAGAAGTTGTCTCAAACAAGACCTAAGTTTTAGCGCATGCAGCAATCATTCTCTGCTTGCCATCTTCCGCCCTATACTTGACAACAAAACTATTCGTATAATCATGAAAAACTCACATCCGCAGTCTATGCTCCACAACCGGCTGATCAGCACACCACGATACGCGCGTGCCCCGGTCTCCAGCCCCTATACTAACACCACGCCCTCTCCTTTCCTGTCACGACCACACCGCGCCACCGCACGCTCCTCCCAGCCACGGCCAAGCCCTGTCGGCTGACGTCGCGGGTTCCGCCTACTAGCCGCAAGCCGTGCCACCTATGCCCGCTGCCATGCGCCCTGTGAACATCTGAACGCGAGAGAGATATATATATATATATAGAGAGAGAGAGAGAGAGAGATTAGATTAGGCTTGGCATCATGGACATATCGGGTTGGGCTAATAGGCTTGATTTGCTAATTAATGAGTTATTGGGTTACACAGCTAGAGTGTGAATTGTGGAAGTGTAGGTATATATGGGGTAGACTGAAATCCGTTGAAGACTGAAATATGGAGTTTTTGACCTAATTATCGGTATATATAGCTAACATATCTATTATATAACGAGGTTTTTAGAATATCTGTACAACCATATTCCTATACTGGATCCACCGCTGAGCTAGATGGAACAGAATGGCTGGAATAATCCGGAAAGCTAGCTAACATTTGGGTCTTTCAAGTTTCGGCTAGAGAAGGAACAGAACATCAATTGCATGCATGCATGCCATTGGCAAGTTAACCAGGAGACAGCTAGTCCTTCCCACATGGCTTGGATGTAGAAGCGTAAAGGCGGAACAGAAAGGCCTCATAGGATGAAGCTAGCGGTGCCCATTATTTATGAGCATGCACGGCAACGAAAGGGCTTTGAAACGGCCAGGCCCCAGAGCGCGCCATGCATAATACCCTGGGCGCGCGCGCGCGGCAGGTCGACGCAAAAACACAGCGCAGCGGCGGGCGGCAGCTGGCGGGTGGGGACCGACCGGCCGGCCGGTCCGTCGGCCGTCCGTCCGTTTGCCGGGAACGATGTGTAGACATAGACAGATCGATGGTCATTGCTTGTGCTTGTTGCACATACATTCATGCATGCATGCGCCCAGCCAGCCAGAGAGGATCAGAGGAACAGCAAGCGTGACTGTGTATGGGTACTGTTCGATTTATGGGGAATTAAAGAGCGGCGCATCAGTGTCAGGGGGCAAAACTTTTCAATTTTGGGGTCCTGCATGCATGGTTTTCATTGACTGCAAGGACGTCGGTTCCAAATCGTCCCGTTTTTCATTGCACATGTGGCAGTTTCGGCCATATCGCGCGCCCATCTGTTAGGTGCATTTGGTTGCGTATACGAGGATGAATATAATAGGATGATACATGATAGATGAGATGATCCTGTATAAGATGGTACAGGGAAGGTGTTTGCTTGTCTGAATGGAATGATATAAGATTTTGTTTGGTTATTTGGATGAAATGATACGGGATGGTATGAGATGATGTTTGGTTGAAGGAATGAGATTGGATTGAGGGATGAGATTGGTTTGAGGGATGGTGCGAGTGAATGATCCTGTCCTAGACTGATTGGTTCGGTCAAATTTTCCGTACAGAATAGTGCGGCATCTTTTTGGAATATTATAAGAATCTGTACCATCTCATCCTACATCAAATGGTTCTGTTCAACCAACCAAACGCAAAGACAAAATCATATCTTGTACGGGACGATTCTGTTTACCCTTGTATACCCAACCAAACACACCCGTGGTGATCGTGTAATGAAATTTTCTGCGAGATTTTTGTGCGTGCTTGCTTGAGGCTCTTGGTTGGTGGTAACTGAGGACCGAGTTCTAGAAGTGATCGATCGATGTAGTAGCTTATATAGTCTTTGTTATTCTTTTCTTTTTTTTTTTTTTAAAAGTTTTAGCCAGAGTGGGGCCCCAAAAAATGTTGCCATACATACCATCGAAACCGCATACAAACAGTAGTTGAGAATTTGGTCGTGCCTAACTCGGAGCACATGGGACCGGGCGGCCGCCAGCTCGTTAGCCACAGCTGCAGGTAGGTCGTATGCATCCGGCCGGTACCCCTCTGCAGTCTATACAAGTGCTTATCATCGTATGCATAAACAGCACTCATTATTCCGTATAAGTTTATAACAGTGGAAGATGCAGGGAATGAGCTGATAGTACAGTTGCATGTGTATGATACGATGGAGACCAGTGGATCAAAGTTCAGGTCTCATGCATGCGTATATACATGATTTCTTCAGTTCATCATCGGTTCTACTGCGTTCCATTTCCACCACGGTGGCATGTACGGTGATGGGGTACGTGCATGTACGTATGTCTGAAAGGTGGAAGCCTTCATATTTTACTAACCTTCACATACTTTTTTCGCGCAAATATGACGGTTTTTGAATAAATTTGTAAAAATGATCTCTTTCTTGCCAAGCTCCCTTTCTTTGGTTGGCATGTACATCAATTAGTCACCTTGATTAGTCACTTCATTAATCACTTTAATTATTTAATCACTTAATTAAGTCACTAATTAAGTGGCTTTACTTAATTAAGTCACTATAATTAACTATGCTCATACCTACTGACCTAGACTTGCTGCCGTATGAGAGTGCGATAGGTCACATGTGTTAACTGTCGCGCCTTCCGTATTCAAGAGCTATTTTTGCAAATTTATTTGGAAGCAAGACATATTTGAAAAAAGAGAGGTGCTTCCATACTTTTCTTTTTAACAGTTACATAAATATTAAAGTATGAATGAAGAGTAGATAGTGATTACTTACCCCTTCGTTTGTATCAAGATTTGTGCAATTTATATTGAAAGAAAAAGCATTGAAGCACTGCTCTTGAAAAAAAAGTGGTGTGAAAAAAAAACCTACTTATAGGCTTGGACACACCTACTGCATGTGAAAGAAGGGGAATAAAAGATCAAGGGAGAAAGAAAAGAATAGTTTGCTGCTGCTGTGACTCGTGACTCTTCGGGGACCCTTTGATGCGTTACAGCACCTTGTAAGGTACTGCAGTCATATGCATGGTCACCCTTTAGGAGGAGGATGTAACTAGCTACTGTACTAGTGTATCACATCTCTCTACACTCACGCAACAACGAGAGAGAGAGAGAGATCTTTGTGATCTTGACATCTTGTACATGTCAGTGTGGTGATGGGAAAGAACTACAGGAGGCCCCCAGGTTTGGGGAGAGGGGTTTTGACTTGCACCTTTTCGGCAACACAGGGTTTACAAAAGCTACAACAGCACAAACAGCAAGCTGCAAGTAAATGCGAGCAGGTGCCATGCACGGGAGCCCTTGGCTATGATGAGAGCACTGCGCCCCCTCTTCAATTCCCCTGGAACTGCCTCCTCTCTTTGCATTTACCCACACACACACATACTGTCATACAGTCTGTCTCATTGCAGGTTGTAACTGATCAACTCGCATTGTCTGCCTGCTGCGGTCTTGGACTTCGAGAGCTGAGGCCTCCTCTTCAGCGCATGGGGGCCTAGCGATGCTCTTTCGCAGTCATTATAGAGGAAGGCACTGGACCGGATTATTTTGGGTCGATATGAGCCACGTTCGATTCTAGTGATTTATGGCTCGATGCATCTTTGTTCTAGCATTTGGGCGGTTGTCCGGATCGTGCGGACCTCGCCAACCGGCACGATGGCGGCCTGACCCGTCCGACCGAAAGAACACGCACTTGTGTTGAATGTGTGGGTGAACAAATCAAGGAGTAGGAAGAAAACTATGGATGTACTGGAGAAAAAAGGAATGCATCTATACGTTGTATGTGTGGGTGAGCAAATTAAGGAGTAAATGCATGGCTGCATGCATGTGACTAGAAGGAGCAACTGAATCAAGGAAATCGAGAAGAATAAACACAATAGGATTTTGTTTCGACCGGAGAAAAAGAAAGTCCTAGACAGATAAAGAAATAAATCAATCCGTGATCATTCTCTCTTATAGTAATAGTATAAATGGGCGGATCTCGGACCGCACGCAGACGGCATGGCACTAAGTGCAAATGGATCGTGCTGGGCTCGCCGAAAGCGAGCCGAGCCAGCTTGGCCCGGCACGGCGAGCACGATGGGCCGTCACGGCCCAACACGATTTAAACCCGAAGCACGATGGTGCCCGTGCTAGCCCGACATGACACGACGCCCACCTCTAGTCATGTAGCATAGCATACAACAGCCGCCTGGGTGTTATGCTGAAGGTTTGGGTGATAAAAATGCATGGTTTGAAAAAGTGTTATAAGATCACTTCTTTAATAGACCAAATTTATTGATAGAATTGATTTTAATTATAGTGCTTTGGGATTTTTTTAAGATCTTAAAACTATTTATACTATCCTTTTAATCTTCCGAAAATTTCAAATATATACGTTAGATTTATAATCTTACGGAATCATTGTACGAGGCTATAGAATTGTAATTTTCTATTCAATGCCCTCGTAGTACGATGCAGTATGCACAGAGCCATCGATTGGACCGTCTCTTTCGCAAGTTTTCTGATGCAGTGGCCGCCGCCCACCAGCAGGGTTTGCCGCCATAGATGTCAGTGCTCCGGGTGGCGCATGACGTTGGCAATGGCTACATGCGGCAGTGCATGCCCACCAGAGCTCGCTGCTATCGACTTCAGCGCTCCATCAGACGGCCCCATTCCCGGCTGCTGGCGAGCTAGCTCCATCGTGTTCAAATTTTACATCCTCCGCGCGCCGGTCACGCCCCCACGAAATCACTCTTCAGATCAAGCCGCCTTTACTCCCCGCTGTCCTCGCCGAACCATTTCTTCTCGCTCGTGTTCCTCGCGCGCCGACGCTGCTGCTTCCCCTCTCTCCCCACCGACGCTGCGTGGAGCCCCTGAATTCTGGCGGCCCGACGACGTCCCCAACGGCCCCAAGCTCCGCTTCCGTCCTCTCCGGCAAGTGTCTCATCAGTCTCGACCTCCACCGGCCCATCCTCGCGCTCGGCCGCCGGAACGACCTCGGCGAGGCAGCCCTCCTCACCCGCCGTGCTCGCCGACCGCTGCTTCGCCTTCTGCTGCCTCACTAAAGCGCAAGTACTGCCCCTATGGAGTATCTCCCAAGTCGCCAGATCTTCACCGCAGCATCCGTGAATCTGGGTTGGGTTAGAACTTACTGCCTCCAAACGTTGTTACTTGGATGATATCTGGGTGGTGTAATTCAAATCGTTCTTTTAAGTTGTTCATCTATCGTCGCTGGTGTCGGTACTCTGATCAGTGATCACCCTCCCAATATAAATCTACGCATCTTGAAACAAGCGAATAGATAAGTAATCAACGTCTACCATCTAATCATATTTTAATATTCATGTAACTTTTAAATAGTGACATATCAAAGTATGAGTTTACATGCATATTCTAACGCCAATGTTACCGGGTAATACTTGGTGCAAATGATGTGAAAGCAAACAACCTGAGGCCATTTTTCCTGATCTTTTTTGCCGTTTAATTTCCCATTGCAGAAATACAACGTCTTGTTATCTGATTTCTTTTGCTCATTTTCGTTCTCAGTCGCTTCAGATCTGTGTTCTTGTTATCAGAGGCTTGTGTCGTGCAATACATAGAAGAATCAATGCGAGCCGGTTCAATTGTTTAATTAGAACAGTCCCATTGTACAAGGTTTTAGTTTCATCAATAGTCAGTTCAATACATAGGTTTGCAAATGTTGAGCTCGAACGTATATGCGCGCGCATAATATACGCACATACTCTGCTTATGTCGATTGTTCCGTTTATCATTAGAATTCGCAAAAAATAATATTCCGAATGTTCGTTTACATGTTCAAGTGAAGTGTCTCCATAACCTTTTATCGTCTCAGGATAGTCCAAAACTTTTGGTTGGAATTTACGCTTTATTGTCAGGCAGTCCGCTTGAGCAACCCCTATTATGGTGTACTAGCCAAGCTACACGCTACGCTACGTCGTGCGAAATCTCGTGTTCATTTTTTTGCGTAATACCAGTTTACTTGTTATTTTTTTTAAAAAAACGGATCACTGGAACCCATTGGCGAATCCGTGGACTACTATAAACTGTCGGTAAATTTGTAGTTTTTGTTTCTTTGCGTAATTTCCGTTTCTCTTTTTTTTAAAAAATGGTCTTAACGTAATTTCGGTTTTTTCTAGGTCCGTTTTGCTAAACCGCCGAGAGGACCTGAACGTAAACTACGGAGGGACCTAAATGTAATTTTGGATTTTTTCGGATCCTTCCTGTTAAAAACCAGCGGAAGGACCTAAACACAATTTTGAAATTTTTGGAGGAGTTTCTCGCAAAAACAATGAGGTGGCGTGCCTGATAGGCTACCAATTCTCTCCACTATAATATATACTAGTCAGCGTCACGCGCTACGTTGTGTCGTGCGAAATTTCGTTGTGATGTACAAAATTTAGGAAATTTGATGTGCGAGGCTGCGTCATGCAAAATTCGGTCCGACAGGTATTCCTGAAAAAATGCGTAACTTCGATTTTCTGTTTTTTATAAAAAAAATAGGCTGCTACGAGCCGTCGGTGAAGCTGTGAATTTTTTTTTGAGAAAATTGCGGAAGGATTTAAATGTTATTTAGTTTTTTTTTTGCATAATTTCGGTTTTGTGTTTGTTTTTTTAAAAATGGGTCGGTAGGGTCCATCGGCGAATCTGTGGATTGCTATAAACTTTCGGTGAATCTATTTTTTTTAGAAAACCGCGGACGTCATTTAGCTTTTTTACGTAATTTCAGTTTCCGTGTTTGTTTTTCTAAAAAAATGGGTTGGTAGGACCCGCCGATGAATCTGTGCACTGCTATAAACTTTTGACGAATTTATGTTTTTTTGGAGAAAACCGCGGCCATATTTTTTGTGTTTTTTTGGGTCTATTCTGCAAAAAATCACTAAGAAAAGCTGAACGTAAACCGCAGAGGGATCTAAATGTAATTTCATTTTTTTCCGAGGTTCGTTCTGCTAAAAACCATCGGGAGGATCTAGGCATAAATCGTAGAGGGAGCTAAACGTAATTTCAATTTTTTCGGGCCCTTTTTGTTAAAAACCGACCGGAAGACCTAAACGTGGTTTTGAATTTTCCGGAGGATTCTCTCGCAAAGGCGGTGACGTGGTGCCGGTCCATACGCTCTAAATCTCCCCATATATATATATAGTATATAGATATAGATTCCTGAAAATGATGCTATTGCTGTTACTATTAGTGAGAACAACCACCTATTTCATGGTTAAAAAACATAAAAGCTGGACAGACTAGTCAGGTGCAATAACATAGGCGTGAATGGTGTGTTACTCAATATTCTGTGTCTCCCGGGATCATGATTGATAACCCAGGACATGACATCATAGGGGAGGAAGAACATTATATATATACACACACAACTATACTTTCAATAATTAAAAAATATATATTTGTTATATATGATTAATCTGTACCGTTATAATCTAACCACCAAAAATAAGTGGTAGAGATCATTCTTTTTTTCTTCTAATTAATGTGAGAATTTCTACAATTTAGAATTATTGTAAGATTTTCTTGCCCTTAAAACAAAGTAAGTGTCTTAAATATCACTAGTTGTTTATATATTTATATTTATATATATAGTGTGTATATATATGCTCAATGATAATAATTAAGAGTAATCTAATTATTTTAATATTTTCTAATTTATATGTAAAGAAGAAATTTATAAACTTGGAGTATGGCTTACGCGGAGGGGTGAGAGAGCAAGAGAGGATAGCGTGCCCGCGCGGCGTGTAGGCTTACGCTCAAGTAGTCTGGCTAGGACGGTGGCAGTAGAAGACCACTAGAAATGTGATTGCGGCGTGCCACGCCGCCTTAGTTGCTTTTCCATGCACGTTAAAAAAATATTTGGTTAGCGCAGATCTAAATGGTAGATTGTTGTGCTAGCTATATGGTTCTATCCCATAGAAAACAATGAGAGGACAGTCGACTATAATCACTTTGTATTATTTTTGTAGTCATCTAACTTACAGTCGCTATAGTTAGTATTATAGGAATAGTACTTCGCTAATGAACATAAAAAAATAGCTAATTGGTATCGACAAAAGACGACAAGGAAAACATGTTTGTACATATAAGATAAGGAAAAAGATAAAGCGAAAGCCAAAACCATGGTTTATTTCTATTTAAACATAGGGTAAAAATGCTTTATACATCCTGAATGTTATACAAACGAATTGTAGTTAGACATAGGTAAAGGATCGAGATGACGAACAGAGAGGGGGTGAATGGTCGCAAACAAATTTTCCTCAAAATACTCCAACTAAAACCTCGAAAGAATCACGCAAAGGAAATCATGAAAACCCCGAACAACTAGACAACTATTTATACCATTAGCTTGCATAGATGAGTACCATAGGATATGTGGGGATTTTAGAGTCACAATTCTGGTTGTCTAAAATCCAAAATAAGAAGGAATCAATTTAACTCTTGCTTTTAGAAAAGAGATCGATTCAAATTACAAAAGCCACTTTCAGAAAAGCAAAAGCAGAATTTTCAGAAACTGTCCTCAATTTGAACAGGTAGTTGGTGGGTTTCTGTAGCTCAAGAAATTTTGAGAATTTTTCTCCTTATGAGCAGATGAGTCGTGAAGAACTCCACCAAATCCTTACAGAAAAATCATCAAAAATCAAAAAACACAGATAGATAGGAACTTCGAGCAGAAAGTTTGGGGCTCGGTTTTCACCTCATAGCGCCCAAACGGTGCAACAAGTGGACTCCAAAATTTTTCTACAGATGCATATGAGAGTCCCGCACCTTCTCCAATAAGAATCACTCAAAAAGGATTTTTCTCTAAAAATCAAATACTAATTGTTGCGTGAAGAACAAGTTCTGGACAGAGTTGGAACTTGAAAGAAAAGATGATCTCTACTCAATCTAAGAGTGCAAAAGAGATGTAAAACCATATGAACACACTCAAAACATCCAAGATCAGCATTTAGAAGGAGGGAAGGCAAATCCAAATTGCATGAATGTAAATTGTGGGAAAGTAAATGCGTAAAGTAAATGCTGAATTTAAATTGCGTAAAGTAAAGACATAATGTAAATGTGAAATTTAAATTCACAATAATGTAAATAAATTCTTTGTATTTCTGGTGGGAAGGTTTACAAAGCCTCACTTCATGTGGGCAAAACTCAAAAGAGCAACTCAAACCTTCAAAGAGAGGAGGCTACCCCTCCACCACTATTTATACTACTCTTGGGCCACCTAGCTATCACCCTTAGATGAGTCCTTCAACCCTAGAGCACTCATCCAAGGGCTAGGATTAACCCACTCACATAGCCATGCAAGAGCTAACCCAAAACCCACACACATATCGGGTTTTCTTGCACGGTTTACAAAGCATACTACCTAGACCTGCTAACCTATCAACTAGACCGCAATCCGACGGCCTTTCTTGATCCACTCAGCGTCTAGCTAGCATCTCCTCCTTTTCTTGTCTTTTTGGCTTGCCCGGACTCTGTCTCCGATCATCTTCCGGCGATCTCCCGACCGTCTGAACCTCCGACGCTCCTCGCCTAGTCCCGGTCATCTTCCGCCTCACCATGACCTAGCACCGTCGCCCTGCAACTATCAAAGATAAGGAAAAACCTTTCACATAGCAATGCCCACAAAGATATTCAATGATTATCCCAAAATCATTAATCGAATATAATTGCGCTCAATAGTCCGGTGCTACTGCCCCCAGGCCAGTAGCACTAGAAAAAGCAACCAACACTCAAATTGCTTCAATTTGAAAATCCAATTCAAATCAAACTCAATATCAAATCTAACCAAGCTCAAATCTCGTCAATTACTCATCACACACAAGGATAGACCTCCACATGGTCTTTCAATAGGTCTACGAGGCTATATCAAGCAGTTGTGCGAATACACGTTTTGTGGAAGTATTTGGTAAAAGAATAAATCACAGCAGACGCAGTCAGGCAGCAATAGTGGTAAAAAATTATTGATTAGTGAGCTATATTTTAAAGACCTCTGTTTTACATATTTTAGATAAACGGAAATGCATATAATTTATAATAGTAAGCAATGTTAGGTGAGGCTGATTATATGTATATCAGGTACCGTAGTATAGAAGATGAAAAAAAATCGCTTCCTAAATCTGTGTTGTTCTATGGACGAAGCTATAAATTTTCTGCAGTGATAGTAAAAACTTGAAGAAAGGGAAAAAAAAGGCTATATAGGGTCATATATTGCTTATCTGAATTAGATTTAACTATCAGCGCTCGGTGCTCGCTGTGTGAAAGCATATAAAACAATCAGAACTGCTATAGTTATCAGATCTATAAAGCATATTTTAACAACTCTTTATCATTGTGTATTAGCGCTGTAAAATTTTTGCTAAAAAGTAAGTATACCTGTCCTCTTCCTCTTCCATTAGTCTCTTTCAAATCTAACACTATAGTGTAAGGATCATTACTAACGCAATCCACTATTTAGGGTCTGTTTGGCAGGGATTCAGCTTCTCCAGATTCTGAGAATCTGGTGAAGCTGAAAATTTTAGCTTCACCGATTCATGAAGCTGGAGCTGTGAGTACATTAAGAGTGTTTAGATGGATCATCTTGTTTATATTTTAGACTAAAAATATAAACTTAATTCACTTTATTTTAGCCTATAAGTTTTAGATTTCAGGTAAAGTTAGAATCTAGAGCTCTACCAATCAAGCCCTTAGATGCCATCAGTAGTTTGGCTCCTGATAGCATAAATATGATAGTAACATCCTTTTCCCTAAACATAAATCAGAAATTAATATCGTATACTATGTTTTGGAACTGCAATCTGATGATAAGAGAAGGGGAAAGCAGGTAAGTAGACATGGAAAGTAGTTAGCAAAGAGACAGATAGCTGGCTAATTATTTGATGACAAGTAAATAAAGCAATCAGCATAATGCAGAAATATATAACTATGCGGGGGGAAGAAAATGATAATACTTTTTTTCCTAAAGGCATCTATTTCGATAAAATTAATACTAAAGAGCTGGTTGAATAAGGCATTTTTCGGCTAAAACGAAAAGTATGCTAGAAATAAATGTGAATTAAACTATACACTATTAAGAAAGGGCAGCATATACTTTAATATCGGCAAAGACAAATAGGTAACATCTAAGAAAAGAGAATATGCAATATATTTGTTATTATTCATTATTGTAAAATCTATCTGTGTACTTTGGGAAAATCAGATGCTATGAGATCATATCACTATTTATTTGTTTAAGATCTATTTATTGGCAGCAAGTCTATGATTTCAGGAAAAATATGTACAAGTAAGATATTTAAAAGGCACTTATGTCAGGCAATTAAGGTCGCACAGAAATAGAACCGTGTGTGATGTGGTAGTGATGGACAGAGAAATTTTCAGAAGATAACATGGAACTCCTAAGACAAACGTAAGAAAAATTAGCACCGCAAAATAGGAATCTGATGAGTATCATATATAGCCTTTTAGTTGTGCCTATATTAGCAGTCTATACAGAGCAAGACTGTGCAAAAACTTAATTAGCTATAAAGTGGCAGCACAGACGCACTTTAATGCATTTATTCTGAAAGCTACAAACTGGTGATCGGTAAAGGCATGACACGAGTGATAACAGTTCAAGCATTTAGTAAGTAAAGAACGCTAGGTGGCAAGATTAATAGATGGGCAACATCATCTGGATATAAACTTCAAAGTAAGTTAAAACCATAGCTGTAAGCATTGTGCGAAAGGCATATACCTAGAAACCGGTGCAAGTCCTTGATTAGAACACGAAATCGATGGATCATATGATTCAGCGCTAAGTAAGCCGGCATTAAAGGTGGTTCAAAGAGATCTGCAAATGTTGAGAATTGGAAACATTTCAGATCAATCAGGAATCGCTTTTTTGTTTTTCTATCATGAAGTATAAGCCAACTCTTAAAGCCATATGCGAAAGATTCCGGATTTGTTCTTTAATTGCAGCTGGTGTTTTTACAGAGATGCTATCATATATAGCTTTTTAGATGCGGTTAGCATGAGTTAATCATGTAAATCAAGAATGTTTGCACACTTACTTAACTGTAAATTGGTAGAAAAGGCTGACCTTAATCCATTTGCCTGAAAAGCCCATAAATTAATGGGTAATAGAGAATGCACTAAGGTAAAACCAATAGTGAAACTAAACATCCAGTGTATTGGTGACACACAACTGGAAACTGGCTACTTTGATACACAGTGCAGATGTAATCTGATTTATATTCGGTGTACATCACATAGAGAAAACACTGATATCTCAAGAAGCTTAATGTTGGAAGATCCATTCGCATAGCAACATCTTGTTCGATTAGTATAAGGCAGTTCTGGTGTTATCATTCACCTACCTAGCATTTCTTATTGAACTAAAAGAATAATGATCTTCTAGCGCAAACACAGGTAATAGATAATTACATGCTGAAAATGCATCTAGGCACTTATGTTATTTTGGTGATTAATAACAAACGCATATAATGACAATCTATGTAATTGTGTAAATACTTAGCTTAGTGCTTAACAAATGACAAACCTCTAATATGATTATATTGCTATGAGACTAACATGTTTGTTACCAAGTTGAGTATTAGTCTCATCTATTTAGAGAAAAATCAAGTGGGATGGGTAAGCAAAGATAAGGTATGCAATCTCGATATCCCTTCTATATTTGTTATTGCATTCCTCTTGTGCAAATGCATAGTGAACTCCAAGTAACATGTTGATTATATATATGCACATTGGTTCATGTTATATTTATTTGTGCATATATATTCATTTGAGTTCATTATGTGCTTTGCTTTTAGTATGCATGTATTAACTAGAGTTAAACTTCACATTGCTATAGATTGACTTGGTGCAAATCTAGAGTTGGATCATATATTTACTCTTATTCCAAATATTATTTGCATATGAATAATTCGTGTATATTCTATCATGTGCTTCATTTAAGTAAAGACTGTGATCCTTGCCATGATTTAATTGATTCATCATATTGGCAATTATCTCTCTAGTGCATATAGATCAATTACATATTCATCATGATGTACTTAGTAGAGAACATTTCTTATATCAAGTGTTTCCATTTATATTGTGCTTCTTTATATGAAACACTTGTGGTAATCAATTGCTCACAAATATCAACTTGTTTATATCTATTGAGCTTTTGGGACTAATGTCTTTTATGAGTGGTTTGGAAAGAATTAGGTCCTGTGTGTGTATGATGACCAAGGTATCTTGGAGGATGACCGTTAAGTCGAGGTCAACAAGACGGCGGTGTTACCAAGAGTTGAGGAATAAGTCAAGATCGACTTGGCGTGGAGATCGCCTGAGATGATGATAAAGTCAAGGCTGATAGGACAAAAGTCTCATGAGGTGAATCGAGTCAAGTTGGACAAGGCAAAGTGTCATCAATTATATGGTGAAGGTCTTCATGCACCGGCATTAAGAAAGAAGACAGCAAGTGACTATTTCTAGACTTGTATTATCTTTGATTTAATTTGAGTCTAAGAATTGTCGTACTATTAAGAGGGATGCGACGTCGAATGACTTTTAGATGTGTCAAGTGCTCAAGTGATCTATCCTTGTCAAAAGTTTGAGAGACATAAGTCATATCTTGTACACTTAGGTGTAGATGGTTTGGTGTGAGGGAGAGAAGTGTTAGTAGAGTCGAAAAGTGAGAGTTTAAGGTCTCTCTTGGATTCTTTATTAATTCTGCTCCTATCCTTTGGGATTTGGGCAGTGAGATCTTATGGGTTGTGTAGCCCTCGTTCTTAGCTTTCCGTAGAGTCCAAGATCACTGAAATCGGAGTCCGGAGTCAAAAATTATGCTCGTTTTCGTTGGGCTGCTCAGTCCTATTCGGACTATCCGAATTTAGTTCGGAGTATCCGAATACTTCGGACTGTCTGAGCTGGGTCTCTCTGTCTCAGTATTCTTAACCCATTCGGAGTATCTGAACATAGGTTCAAACTATCCGAACTTACTCGAACCTGAGCTAAAACGGCTAGTTTTTGGCGACCTCTATTTAAAGCCTCCTCCTTGCTAACTTTGAGGAGGCCGTTACCCTGCAGATTTGAGAAGCCATCTCCTTATTCTTGAGCCCCCCAAAACACCTCTTTACTCTTAGATCTAAGTGATCCCCTTGGTGAGAAGAGTTGGGAAGAGTTTGAGGAGTGAAGTGCTAGGGTTGAGTGGGATCTAAGTTGTTGAGCACTTGAGTTCATCTCCAAGTTCGTTCTTCGTGAGCACTTGTTACTCTTGGAGGTTGAAGACTCCTAGACGGCTAGGAGGTCACCTACGAGCCACCGGTGCTTTGTGTGGTTGGCCGTGGGAAGTTTGTGAAGGCCGATTCCGCCTCCATAAGGGAAGGAATCAAGGAGTAAAGACCGACGAGTGCATTTGTGCAACACCAGGAGGAAGAGGGTTGAAAGAGACCCCGGCTCAAGTGTGACCGAGCCGCCTCAACGGAGACGTAAGATCCCCTCAAGGATCTGAACTTCGAGGTAAAATCTTTGTGTCTTCGCCCTTGAGTTTTGGATTTTCTCTTCACCCTTGTTGTGGTTGATTCAAATCTTAGTGATTTAAGTAGTGATTTGCTATGTGTGAAGGAAATTGTTGGTTATTCATCTCCTGCAGGTATTCTAGGCTAATTAACTCTATTTGGTGCAGGTGATATCCTCTAAATAGCCTAGATTTACCTTTTAAATATTTTGCTCTGAGACACTCGAACTATCCGAACTACTCGGATAGTCCGAAGTCTGATTCGGACACTCCGAAGTTATTGTTTCCGCTGTGATTTAGTTTAAAAAAATTTTAAATTCGCTTATTCAACCCCCCTCTAGGCGACATCCCCGGTCCTTTCAATTGGTATCAGAGCAAGGTCTCTTGTGCTAAGCTTAACCGCTTGAGAGTTTGGATATCGCTTGACGGAAAGGGTGAACTTGGAGCTATTACTTCTCTTGATCATATTAATATGAATGCTCCATCTTCATCCTCTTATATACGCGCTTCCTCTGGTTGGGTGCCTTACTTTGATGGTACTCGTTATGGGCCATGGAAACACAAAATGAAAATGTACTTGAGATCTATTGATTATTCTATTTGGCGTATTGTTGAAATGGGTTATAGCATGAAGGATGAGGGAAACCCCACCACCGAAGTGGAACAAAATGAACACACGAATGCTCAAGTCGTGAATGCTCTACTTAGCGTGTTGAGCGAAAATGAGTGAAAGACGGTATGCCATCTCAAAAAGGCTCATGATGTGTGGATGCTCATTCAAAGAAATTATGAGAAGTCCAAGATTGGTCAAGGGGATAACTTACAAGTAAGGACTTCAAGTGATGATTGCTCCACATCAAGCTCAAGTGATGATGAGTCTTCTTCACCTCCCCCCTCGCCACATTGCCTTGTGGCCCAAGGTAATAATGAGGTAAACGATGATGAGCCATCCAAAATTAAGTTAATGTCTATGATTAAAGTTCTTCATAGACGCCTTGAGAATCAATTTAGAAAATCATATGAGTTGATTCAAAAACTTGCATTGCTTCAAAAATCATATGATGCCTTAAAATTAGATCATGAAAATCTCCTTCTCAAGGATATGACTATTAGCAAGGTAGATGTCGGATTAACTTGCAATATTCTCGATGATAAGCCATGCTTAGATTTAGTTTCTTGCATGTCATCTAGAATTATAAATTCTTTTCCTTGCAATGACTTGCTTGACAAACCATGTAGCTCAAATGTTAAGGTAGATGCTTGTGTATCTTGTGATGAATTAAATGATGATTTGCTTGACATGCCCAGTTGCTCTAATGCAAATAGCTCCATTTCCATCATATCTTGCAAAAATCAAAGTGATGTTCCTTGTTGCTCAAATTCAAATGCTTCCACTTCATCTAGTGCTTGTTGTACTAACAATGTTGTAGAGAAAAACAAAGAGTTCAAGACTCAAGTGCTTAGCTTGAAGAGGGACTTGAAGAAGTGCTATAATGAAAAGGCCAAACTTGATGCTGTCTTGCAATACCAAAGACCCATCAAGAACAAGCAAGGTATAGGCTTCATTCCCGACAAAGACAAGTCGAGACGCTCCAAATCTTCTCAAATTCATAGGAGCAAGCTCAAGAACAATCCAAATCACCAAGACGAGAGCATGAAGACTATTAGATGCTTTAGATGTAACAAGTTAGGACACTTTATCTCTAAATGTCCTAACAAAGAAGAGACCAAGACTACATCCATCAAGAGGCAAATTGGCAAAGAGCAAGTTAAGAAGAAGAGATGTTCAAAGCCTACTTGCTACAATTGTCGGGAAAAAGGGCACATCGGTAAGGTTTGTCCCAAGGGTAACACTCCTAAGCCTTCTCTAATTAATAATCATTACATGCTTAAGAGAGATAAAAGGGCAACTTGTTTGCTAAAAATGTTGCTCAAACTAAATCTAATGACAAAGCCATTTGGGTGACAAAACACATGATTCATGATAATTCACTTGGGGAGAGGGATGCCTTGGGTAAGAAAGAAATTGGGAATTTACCTAAGGATAGTGGTAAGATAAGTCCCAAGATGAACTTTATCAAGAAGGGTGTGTTTTATCACTTTACAAATCATTCTAAACCAATGGCTAATTCTCTTGCTAAGTGCTTAATTATGAAATCTAATAGTAGTAAGTCTTGTTGCTCTAATGCTTATTCTAAGGACAAGTCTTCTACTAGGGCACCCATATGCATTGTGACTAACTCTCTCGGACCCAACAAGAATTGGGTACCAAAACATACTTGAAAATGCTTAATAGGTCTACAAGAGGCACTGGAGGCTTGGCATGTACATTAAGAGGAGGAGTTCACCACCGATTATTTGAGGCCAAGCATGAGGATGTTTAAGTCACCATCATACACCAATGCTCTCTGGTAACAATTTAATTTCAAGCATCTTTCCTTGTGTAGGTAATTGCATTGCATTTTAGAGATATATATGTAAAAAAAGGGGGTGGACATTTTTGTTTGCATTCTTGCTCATGTTCAAAACTCAAATGTTGCTTAAATGAGCAAGATGAGTATAACAACACATTTAGAGTTAGTGCTAATTGATATGCATGTGTATCACATTTCCTAAGTGTGCCATATCCATTAAGTGCTAGTGTTATATTAAATGAGCTATTTTAGTCAAAATATGGATTTGAAGTAAAAAAATGATTCTCAAATGTTTTCAAATGATTTTGGGCAAAGAAAAACCTATTTTCATCAAAAACAAGTTTTGAAACAAAAATCTAGTTAATAGGATCTTGTTTTTGCAATTTTTCGGTATTTTTCATAGAATTAATTCTAAACCGAATTTGGAAAAAGGTTCAAGACCAAAAGTCTGGAGTTGGTCATTACAAACTTTTTTCATATTTAAAGGATTTTCAAATGACTAATTTATTTAAAGCTACGAGACTTTGAAACTCGCCAAGAAACTTGAATTGACCAAAAAGATCCATTTCTAGCACTTAAGTGAGTTTTGCCAAATGAGTCAAGTTTCATGCTATGATTTAACTCATAAGGGTATTTGCAACTCATATAAGCTTCTGGAAAAATTAAATACCCACTTAAGCTCATTTTGGCAAAATTAGAGAATTTCTTGAAACCCGAAGTTTTTATTGCCGAATTCAATTCTTTAAGAATTCAAATGTCTTCTTTACTTTGAAATTGCTCTAAAAGGTGTGTTTAATTATTTTCTTGGAGCATTTCATAGTGGTTTCATGAATTTTGCCAAGGTTTATTGCAAAATGCCATTTGTGAGCTTTCTAGTTGAACTCTCTCAAATGATGTTCATATTTGAATTGAATCTTATTGGTGGACCCTTTTTGCAAGGGAGAGCTTTCTAATTGTATTTCCAAGCTCTTAAAAGCGCTATCTCTCTATTTGGATCGTCTAGTGAGTTTTGGTGAAACTTCCAATATTTCCTATTTAAGTAGCTTCAAAAAGGGATAAAAGTAAAATATTTGTTTGAAATGCAAAATCCTATGAAAATAGTCTTTTAAAATGTTTTCAAATGCATTTTAAATTTTTTCAAGTATCTAACCCTTGGCTAGATGCTAAAAGTCAAACTTTGGCCTAAAAAGATCTCGGTGATCTTGTTTTTGTATTTAACTTCAAATTTTTCTAAAGCAACATCTATTTAGAGTTTGAAAAACGGTTCTATACAAAACTTTTGAGATTTTGGATTTAAAACATTTTTCTAGTTTAAAGTTTCTGTAAATTCTATATCATTTAAAAGCTATGCCTTTTTGAAGTTCACCAAAATCTCTCTTTTAATCGTATTAAGCATACTCTTGCATAAAGTTAGATTTTGCAACTTAAATGAATTTGAATGTGCAAATTAGATTATAAAAATCTCTCTAACTTATATGAAGCCATAGAAGTGCAAATTCGCATTCAAAACTTATTTGGTTGCTTTTTTGAGGATTTGGTAAAAATTCTTATTTTTTATGTGTTTCAAACGCAAATTTCACCACATTCCTTAAAAGAAAATTTCTTTATTAAAAATTCTTATTTAAAAACCTTCTCTTGCATCCTAAGTTCAGATCTGAAAATTCCCAAATTTAGTTGAATTTGTTTGCAAGAATGTTGACTTCTTTTGACTTTGTGTGAAAATCAAACCTCCAATACACATTTTAATCTAATTTTTTTATTAGAGAGTGATATTTGAGAAATTTCTTATGGAGAAGTTTCTTGGATGTCCATGGAACATTTTTACAAAATCTCATGGCTATTGAACTTCATTTGATCAAGATTTGACCCAAATTCAAAATGCTTAATTTGCTGAAATTTCAAGTTTTAGGCTGATTGTGGGGCTGTTTTGTGATTTTTGTATCTTCAAATGGGTTCATAATCAAATGGAGGTCTTATGACAAGTTTTGATCCTCTATAGTTGAACTTTATTGTCTAATTTTTTTCAGAATTTATGAAATTTGTTTGAACCTTCTTTCAGCCCTGTCAAAAAGCTTAAATGGAATGTCAAAACTAAATTTTTCAGCATATTGCACTTTTGAAATCTTACCTACCTTTAAGATGATTTGAGTATTTCCTTGTGATGAAAACTAAAGTAACTCAATTCATTGCTCCATGATTCATCTAAAGTTATTTGGGAGCTCATTTGATCTTGTTTTCATCCCTAGGACCATTTCAAAGCGAGATTTCTTTTCCCAAAACCTTAGGTTCAACATTCACTATTTTTAAGTTTTCGGGGTTTTTCTTTACTCAAATGAATTTTCGGTCTTCATAGCCTTCAAAGAGAATTTCGGGACGGATCTTTTCCACGTTGATGATTTTTGCATTTGAGAAATGGTTTGAAAGCTATAATCGATTTTGTGCTGCTATTTGCATCTTTTGAGATTTTGAGAGTTTTAAATTGGAATCTTGGCAAGCCTTTCAAGATGAAAATTAAGTGAACTTATTCATTGCTCCAAGCTTAAAAGTGGAGCATATCTATTTAAGTTTTCATTCCAATGAAAGTGCATCTTTTGGCTAAGTTCTTTTGGAAATTGGATTTAATTGTATCATAGCCTCAAAATGTTTCCTCTCTTACATAACTCAGAATTTATTATGGAAAAGAAAAAATTTCCTTATAAGTTCAAGAATGAGTTTGAATGTGTTTTTCCTATTGTCTCTCTTACAAGTGGATGTCAAGATTAAATTTGAATGAGTTTCAAATATTTTTATTGTAAATTGGTATAATGAAATCTTCAATTAGTATCTTGAATTTTTCAAATTGCGTACAAATAGTATTATCATGTTTATCATCTATATCGTGCTTGTTGTATTTAGACATTATCAAACTAACTTGGGTCAAATTGAAAGATATTTGTTCTCAAAAATCGTGTGCTTGTCTATTGATGTTCAAAGAATTGAAAAGGGGGTCAATGATGACGGTAGGATGAGGGATCTAAGGCTGTGCAAGTTGATCATGACCGATTCGAGCATGCAATGGACAAGAATCGGCAAATGGACGTATTCCTTTTTGACCACATTCAATAATGTCTTTGCATACTATTATGCTAAATTGTGTCATTCTAAATGGTGTTGTATTTTTCAATTGGTATCTTTCAAGAGGTATCCTCTAATCCTAAATTATTTTGAAATGTCATCTAACTTGCATTTGGCATTATCAAGAATTAAAAGGTATATATGGGTGACACATTGCAAAGAGGTATGCCCTTGATAAGCTTGTGAAATTCTTGATCACAAAAGCGTACTTTACTTATACAATGTTGATTCATGATGTTGTATACATCTTGTGATCATATAAGCAATTCCTTCTTGTGTAATCTTCTCTATATGATCTTGATTTTTAGAATTTAATTTTCTATGCGGAATCATATTCAATTCATTTGTCGTGTTTGAGCTTCACTTATATCCTGTGAATCATGACTACTTTAAATTGGTATCATTGGAAACATCCATTACCTAAATCTTGGATATAATTGGTATCATATCTTGCTTAGATTTAGGGGGAGCTTAATATCATTATCCTATTACTAGCTCCTTATTTTTATTTTGTTCTCCCTATCTTTTTATTGAGTGTGCAATCAAGAGGGAGAAAAGATTTTATTGAAAATAGATCCTCGATGATTGATGACTAAGGGGAAGTTCAATCCTCAAATGAACAATAAGGATCTATTATGCACCTTTTTGGGATTAATGACAAAAGGGGGAGAATTTATAGATCTATCAATTGCCCCCTAATCGATTGACAAAAAAGGATAATGAAAAAGAGGGAGAATATTTGTAAGTATGAACTCTTATTGATCTCTTATTCTCTCTCCGTGTTTGTTTTAATGCTAAATATCTTCATATTGTCATTTGGTGCAATTGATAAAATGTTTGTCATAAATCACCAAAAAGGGGGAGATTGAAAGTGCATCTAGGCACTTATGTTATTTTGGTGATTAATGATAAACGCATATAATGACAATCTATGTAATTGTGTAAATGCTTTACTTAGTGCTTAACAAATGGCAAATCTCTAATATGATTATATTGCTATGAGACTAACATGTTTGTTGCCAAGTTGAGTATTAGTCTTGTCGACGATCGGGATCGCCTGACCGCAAATGTGAAACGGGCTTAGTGTGAACAGGGGACCCAAGACGAGCTACGCTCAACGGAAGTGTGGACGTTGGTCGAGGTGAAGCGTCAACGAGCAGGACACAGCGAATTATACTGGTTCGAGCCCCCACGAGGGTAACAGCTCTACTCCAGTCTTCTCCTGAGGTAGAGGGCTTCACTATCTTCGAGTACAGAGAGTGCATTACAGCTCGAGCTAGAGCGTTCTGGCCGTGTCTATTGGTCTATTGCTAGTGCGCTGATGTCCCCTTCGCCGCCCTGCCTCAAGGGATTTTATACCCCTCCCAGACGTTACCAGAAACGGCCAGGTGAGTTTCCCGGGGTAGTGCATGGCGTGCATTGAAGCCGTGCTGCAACCGTCCCGGATCTAGCGCCCACGTCCGCCTTAACTCTGGGATTTTCGGTCTTGGTAACCGCTGAGTAAACTCACACCTCCGAGCCAAGGTCAAGATCGTGCGGGGATGGGACCACCATTGCCCAAGCTCGAGGTCGTGGGGGGATTAGCGCTGCCCTGGTCGCGGTCGAAGTCCCACAGGTCTTCAGCCCCGAGCTGGGGGACCCTGTTGACCGCTCGTTGACCTGTTAGAGATTCCTCAGTCCTCGACAGCTAGCCCCCGAGGCTCAAGGTTGTGGCAAGAACTTGGGTCGACCTCGAGCCTCTCCATACAGACAGAGGGGACTGTTTTCTGGAAATTTCGAGCCCGAAGTCGAGGTCGGGCGGAGACCTAACGCCAGGCTTTGGCGACGCTACACCTAGCGCCCCTTGATCTTCAGAATTCTGGTACGGACATGATCGAGCAGTGGAACCGTTTGCAATGCCTCGATTCCACCGCGCAGCCCTTAACTGCACCTGTCGAATCACCTGACTGGCGCGCCTTTTGAGATGCCCTAACCTCCAGCCTGCAGCGCACCGGGTTTATAAAACTCGAGATTACCGCAACTTCGAAGAACTCTTGACCTCTTCGCAATCTTTCCCTTCTAACTCCTCGCTCGAGCCCTTCTTCTTCCTCCGACCAAACCTCCCCTCAACCGCCATAGCCAAGCTCGGGAAGAGTTCCCTGACGGCGGCGAGGATGAGAGAGCTCAAGGGCTTGGGGCTGTTGGACCCGGCGACGTGGCGACTGCCAGACGGAGAGACCGAGCCGCAGCCACAGGACGACGAGCTCGTCAGCACGGAGCATTACATGCTCTTCGGCCTGCGGACGCCGGAGAGTGACTTCCTTGCAGCGTTCTCGCACAATGCGAGATCGAGCTTATCAATCTAGTACCCAACTCTACCCTCCTTCTTTCTGTCTTCTCTCACCTGTGCGAGGGGTTCCTTGGAATTCTTCCCACCCCCTCGCTTTTCTTCCGCTTCTTCTCCCTCTTCCGCACCGGGAAGGACCCCGTGGTCGGATGCCTTTACTTCCAGCTGCGGACGGGGATCCCTTGGACATTCCCCCAAATGCGTCCTCGCGACTCCCTCAGCCCATGGACCGAGCGGTGGTTCTACTTGAAGAGGGGCGAAGACGGTGCGCTGGCGTTCGACGAAACCCCCATCGAAGGGAAGAAGCAGACCCCGGAGGCGGGCGACCTGGAGGACGACCAAGAGGCCATTGCTGCCATTCATATCTGCGCCTCGTGGGGCCTCACCGGGCAGGCCATCACCAATGACTTTCTGAGGAGCCGGGTGTTCCCTCTACGGAAGAGGTTACACTCGTTCTTCGAGATCAAAGGTCGTGACGACCTCACTCGCGAGGGGACATCTGGTAAACCATCCTGTCCCGAAGCTTGTTCCAGATTTGATCCTTGGGTTCCTTTGATGAGTTGATTGTTCCAGCAGCGTCGAAGGAGTTTTGGATCGCCGCCCGGATGAACGGGATGTTCGGGAAGGCAGCGTACGACTACACCCTCGACGATCCCATTCCGAGGAACGTGCTGCGCTAGAAAGCCGAGGTAAGCCATCCCGGACCGAGCTTCTTAGTCTGCGTACGCCTAGACTCTCCTTTGACTCTTTGATGCACCCGCAGGACAAGCTCGAACTGCTTGAAACGGCAAGGAAGATGCTGCCGCTGCCCGGGGCGAGCAAGGGCAAGAAGACGGGCAAGAGGCCAGCCCCAGACAGAGTGAGCGGCAAAGGCCCGAAGAAGCAACACGTCGAGTGGGGCGACCGCACGATGGTGAGTATCCTTGGTTGAGCCCCCAAGCACTTCGCTCGTGCACCTTCGCCCTCTGACTTAGATTTTTCCTCGCAGCAATAGAGCACCGTGGACGCAGCCAGGACCTCGACCGAGGACCTGGACCCACCACGGGCCCTGAGGTCCAAGGCCCGAGGCCTCCAAGGAAGGGACTCCCCCCCGCCCGCGGAGCACCAAGGGCTTCGCCAGCCCCCCGCGAAGCGGAGGCTGCAGACTCAGGTGCATCATCGGCCCCCTCTTTGTTTGGTTTCTTTTCCGTCTTTTTAGCTTAGTAGCCTTCCTTTATCGCAGACCTTGAGCACTCGAGCTCCTTTGCCGCCCGCCCCGACGATGATTTGTTGTCAGTATGAGTCTGAGTCCGATGAAGAGGAGGAAGCCTCCTACGTGCTGGCGCCTCGCCGGCCCTCGAGCCGGGGGCGCACCCCCCCAGGTCCCCAGAGTTGGGCCACAGCTGGGGAGTTCGACCAGGGACTCGACGACCTGGACAAAAATGACGTCGAGCCCGCGGCCAGCGAAGATGACGCTGCTGGCTCCGTGGATGCTGAGGACGGCGCTGACCCATCCGAGGCCGCCGAAGGAGACGGCACCGGATGTTTCACCACGCATCGCTGAGACCGCCCGCTGCGTGGCGGTCGGGGCCCTTCGAGCTGCCGAGGCTAAAGACGCCCTGGCCAGGGCGAGCACGGAAGACCGGGTCAGATCCGCCAAGACCGCCATGGGAGGGGTCAAGACCTTCCACCGTGGGAGACAAGACCGGCCGCCATCGACCGAGCACAGGAGCAAAGCCGAGCCCTTGGAGAGGAAGCTCGAGATGCAATCGCCCCCGATGGGTGCCCGAAGGTCTCTCCCCCAACGACCCAGCGGCAACAGCGGGTAACTCCGCCCTAGGGACGTCGGGCAGCAGACCCACCGAGTACTCTCGCGCAAGTTTCGAGGGCTGTCTTACCCAGGTACCTGAGTTTCTTCACCCCATTGCTGAACCTTAGCTCGGATTCACCCTTTTTCCTTCTTCATTCTTCTTTTTCTCTCTTCTGGCGAGCATCGTGTTGACCCTTCGAGCTTCGCAGGCCGTCGACTCAATTGCCCAAGGGCTACAAGGCCTCCAGACGCATGCCAACGCGCTAAGGGTCTTCCTCGATGTGGTTGAGGCCCGGGAGGCGGCGTGCTCTAGGCTCGTGGAAACCTTGCAAGCCGAGCGGGAGGAGGCCACGCAAAAGGCGGCAATCGACTCCAACGAGATCGCCGGCCTCCGCAAGGAGGTGAAGACGCTCGAGGCTTCCCACAAGTCCGAGCTTGAGCGGGCCATTGCCTCAGAGCAGGATCACACGTACAAGGCCGTCGAGGAGGAACGCGCGAGGTCGGCCGAGGCGCTCGAGGCCGAGCGAGCCAAGGCCGAGGAGCTAAGGAAAGCCGCTGCGGACCAAGCAGCCATCACGTCGAGGGCCTCCCCTGAGCTCGAAGCCAGGGTTCAAGAGTTCGAGGAGAAGCTGGGTCGGGCGAGCAAGACAGCAAGAGCGCATTGTCCTAACTTCAAGAAGAACGACGCCGCGCCGCCGAAGCCCTCCGACTCTAGGGCAAGCTTTCGACCTTGAGGGCCAAGGTCGCTGAGCTCAAGCAAGAGAAGCTCACGCGTGAGATGGCCAATTTGTAAATAGGTTTAGATCTTTTTGCCTGTAAACAAGACCTTATGTAAGACAAAAAATGCTCAACAAAATGGTTCAATGGAGTGACATCGTTTTGACAAGAATAGTTGGCAAAAACAACTAATGTCTTGGTCTGCCTATCGTTTTTCATAATCGTGCACTTAGCCTTTCTGCTCATAGTGTATCCCGTCCAGTCCCCGTTGGGACCAAGGTCGAGCAACGCCGGCCTTAGGCACAAGTTAGAGACCTGCAAGATCGAAAAAATCCACAGGGAGCACAACACAGGAGCACGAGGAAAGACTTAGGCTCTCGAGTATGAGGATCGTTTCTAGGGCAAGCCTCTCGCGTCCTAACAACGATTTGCGCCTTGCTCGTTGGATCCAGTCACGGGCTTAGTTCGAACCCTAGCGCAGGGGGAGCGTTGATGCGAAGAGATTCGACTTACAAGTAACTCGACCACTAGGGGTGAAGTTTAAGCCCCCGATACCTGGGCCAAGAGCAGGCGCGCTCGTCCGTAGATCAGACTCGAAGAGGCCCCGAACTCGAGCCAACACAAAAATATGAAGCGAAAAAAAGGGCGCAAAGACCAAACATGGCAATTGAACAACAACTTTATTGAAATTTGAGGTAAAAGGGTTACACATAGAATTTTTGAAGCTGGTTGATGTTCCACGAGCTAGAGAGCTCCCTGCCATCGGGCAGCGTTAGCCGGTAAGCCCCCGTGCGATTTGTTGAAACAACTCTATAGGCGCCCTCCCACCACAGGGATAACTTGTTGGTGTTGGATGGAGCCTGAATCCGTCTCAGGGCTAGGTCCCCAACAAGGAGCTCCCTAGGTCGTACCGACCGGGACGTATGTCTGCGAAGAGCTTGCAGGTAGTGCACCGATCGTAGCAGTGCACGACATCTTACTTCTTCCGCCAGGGTGAGGTCAAGAGACCGTTCTTGCTCGAAGTCGATCCGGTCGACACTGTTGACCAGGCGAGCCAGCGTGACCTCTGGAGGCGGGGCGGCTTTGCATCAACACGAGCCGAAGGGTGTGGACCCGTCGCTCGTACCGGTACGGGTACGAATAGACCATAAGACGGTGGGAAGCTCATCCACCCAGGTCTGGCCGTGTTGTTCAAGCTCATCTGATACTCGCTTTTTGACGCCTTGAACAATCTGTCCGTTGGCGTACTCTACTGCTCCATTGCTCTGCGGATGGGCCACCGAAGCAAAGCATACTTTGGTGCCGATGTCTTCGCAGTACTCCTGGAACAGCTCACTGGTGAATTGTGTTCTATTGTCAGTGATAATTCTGCATGGAACCCCATACCTGGTGACCACGAACGAGCGGAAAAACTTGACCGCTGCACGAGCCGTGATGGTTGAGACGGGTTCGGCTTCGATCCATTTGGTCAAGGTATCGATGACGACGAACAAAAACTTCTTCCCCCCGGCCGCCTGCGGGAAGGGGCTGAGGAAGTCTAGCCCCCAGGTCGAGAAAGGCCAAGTTAGTGGGATGGTCTAGAGTGCGTAGGCAGGCTGATGCGACTTTCGGGCATGGAACTGGCAGGCTCGACAGGTGCGGACGATGTCGCGGCGCCCCGAGCGCCATAATAATAGAACCCCATGCGGAAAGCTTTCCCGACCATGGTCCTGAAAGAAGAGTGTGCCCCACAGAGACCTGAATGAATGTCATTCAATAGGTACTTACCCTCCTTCGTGGTAACACACTTCGTCAGGATGCTGGAAGCATTCCGACGATAGAGCTTGCCGTCCACGAGCTTGTACGAGCTCGCCCGGCGCTTGACCCTGCTCCTCTCCGCGGGATCGGTCGGAAGCTCTCCTCTCGCCAGGAAATTGCGGATCGGCTCGGTCCATGAGGGAATACCTTCGATGAAGGTGATCGAGGCCCATTGGTCGGAGATTGAGGGCGACGCTAGGGTCTCCAGGATCACATCTGGAGGGACTGCTGTCGTCGAACGACCCGAGCTTGGAGAGGAAGTCTGCGTCGGAGTTGTCCTTCCGTGCCACATGCGTGATTTCCAGGTTCTGAAACCATTTCTCCATCTTGCGAGCCTCGGCGAGGTATTTGGCCATGGAATCCTCCGAACACTGATAGCCCTTGTTGAACTAGTTGACGACGAGCTGTGAATCGCCCGTGATGACCAACCAGCAAACACCCAGCGCCTTGCAGGCTCGGAGCCCTGCTAGAAGAGCTTCGTACTCCGCTGCGTTATTTGTTGCTGGGAATCCAAAACGAATCACATACCTCAGCCTGTCACCCTGCGGGGTGAGAATGAGGATCCCAGCCCCTAAGCGTTTGAAGGACCTTGAACCGTCGAAGTACATGACCCAGGGTTTCTCCTCCTTGACCTCGAGCTCGGGAGCCGGCTGCGATGTCTACTCGACCACGAAGTCGGCAAGCACCTGCAACTTGATGGCCGTGCGCGCCACGAACTGGAGGTCGAAGACGGCCAGCTCCATGGCCCACTTGGCAATGCGACCTCCGGCCTCTAGATTCCTCAAGATCTCCCCGAGCGGGAAGTTGCTCGGGACGACCACGGAGTGAGCCTGGAAATAATGCCGGAGCTTGCGCGAAGCCATGAGGCGGGCGTACAGTAACTTCTAGACCTGAGGGTAGCGCTCTTTTGGCCCATGGAGAACCTCGCTGATGTAGTAGATCGGATGCTGCCATGCATCCCGCCGCCACTGTGATGTCACCGATACTGGGTGGTGGCCGCGAGGTAGAGCAGCAATTTTTCGCCTGGCTGCGGGGTCGTGAGCAAGGGTGGGCTTGATAAGTATACCTTTAACTCGTCGAAGGACCGCTGAGCCTCGGGCATCCACTCGATGCTCCCTTGCTTGCGCAAGGCTTGAAGAACGGCAACCCGCGCTCGCCAAGCCTCGAGATGAACCAGCTGAGGGCAGCCATACGGCCGGTGAGGCATTGCACTTGCCTTACCGAACTCGGGGGGGCATCTTTTCTATCGCCTCGATCTTTTCCGGATTCGGGCCGACCCCCGAGCCCCCGATCATGTAACCGAGCACCTTCCCAGAAGCAGCGCCAAACACGCATTTCTCCAGATTGAGCTTGATCCTGTGCTTGTTCAGGTTGGCGAAGGTCTCCTCAAGGTCTTGAACGTGGTCGTCCTTGGAAGAGCTCTTGACGATGATGTCGTCCACGTAGACCTCGAGGTTGCGGCCGATCTGAGGCTCGATCGTCTTGGTCATCGGTATTTGGAAGGTCGCGGCGTATGCGAGACCAAACGACATGGTCGTAGCGAGAGGGTCCGAACGGTGTGATGAATGACGTCTTGCTTTCGTCGTCCACCGCCAGCTTGATCTGGTGGTACCCAGAGTAGGCGTCCAGGAAGGTTAGCAGCTTGGCATTCGTGGTGGAGTCGACGATCTGGTCGATGCGCGGGAGAGGGAAGTTGTCATTCGAGTATGCCGAGTTCAAACCCGTGTGATCCACGCACATCCTCCACTTTCCGCCCTTCTTCTGCACGATGACGGGATTAGCTAGCCACTCGGAGCAATCGATCTCACGAATGAAGCCGACCTTCAGCAGCTTGTCGAGATTCTCCTTGATTATGGCGACCTTCTCAGGAGAAAAACGTCGCAACTTCTGGCGCACGGACTGGCAGTCGGGCCGCACTTGTAGTTTGTGCTCGACCACCTCCCTTGGGACACTTGGCATGTCCGCCGGCTCCCAAGCGAATATGTCTTTGTTGGCGTGGAGGAAGGTGACGAGCTCGAGTTCCTATTTGGAACTCACCACCAAAATGTGGACGACTTGATGAGTCCTCCACGAGCAAGACTGAATTTCGTTGCCCTACCGGATCGATGACCGCCTCGGCGGCAACCTTAGCGATCGTGTCGGGGCCTCGCTAAGACAAAGATATCGGCGAGGCCAAGGCCTGGGTCTCGCAACCGTGTGTCGCCTTGAGGTCGCCCCGCAAGGTGATGATGCCGCTAGGCCCTGGGAGCTTCATGCAACGGTGGCCGTAGTGGTTGGCCGCCATGAACTTGACCAGAGACGGACGCCCGAGGATGGCGTTGTACGGGAGATCGCCCTCAACCACCTCGAAGGTGATCAGCTTGGTGCGGAAGTTGTCTGAGGCGCCGAAGGTAACGGGCAAAACCACCTGCCCCAGAGGTGTGGTCGAGCTTCTGGGGACGATCCCGAAGAACGGACTCGCGATGCTCTTAACCTTCGACCGGGGAATTTGCATCCAGTCGAGCGCGCTAGCGAGTAGCAAGTTGAGGGAATTGCCCCCATCGACCATGGTGTTACTAATGGTCGGGGTCACGACCAGGGCAGTCTTGAGATCTTTGGACATACCTTGGGGGGCATCCTCCTACGTGAAAGTTATCGTAGCCCCGGCCCACTTGTAGGGCTGGTCCGCGGGCTTCCCGACGGTGGCCTGGTAGACCATGCGCGCAGCATCCTTGATCTCGCACTGGGACTGATACGCCGACGAGCCACCGAAGATGACATCGATCCGGCGGTAGCCCTGCTGGAAATCCAGGTCGAGGTCGGCCTGGTCCTCTCCGGAGTTAACCTATCGGGCTGATCTCCCTCCTTCGGGAGCATGGGCATCTCTCCGCGCCTGTCGTAGAAGGCCTCCAGCTTGCTCTGCCAGGCCCTGCAGCCTCGCAGGTCGTGGCCCGGAGTCCTGTGGAACAGGCAGAATTTACCTTCGTCGAACCGAGGCCGCCCCTTAGGGCCTTACGAGCGGTCGTCGGCCTGCCGTGACCCAGACCGACGATCCTCCTGCCGAGGTCGGCGCGGCGCCTGCTGAGGCCGTGGCCGATTTCGCTGGGGGCGGGGCCTCTCCTGGGCCGAGTCCCGCACTTCCATGACCTCACGGTGTCCGTCTGCCGAAACGGTCACCGCGGTCGGCCCTCGCCACGCTTGCGGTCCCTCTTTCGCTTCTTGGTAGCCGAGCCCGGTCGATACTCTTGACGCTGGAGGGGGCGGCCTCGCCCGAGTCAACGCCAAGCTTACCTTGGTCGTAGTCGCGCTTCCAACGGACCGCGTCGTCCGCGTCCGCGTAGCGCTCCGCCATGCGAAATAGCTTGCCGACAGTGAGCCTTGTCGTAATCTCCAGGTTTTCGGTGAGGCGCCGGTCGCGGACGCCGAACTTGAAGGCCTTGATCACGGCCTCATCGGAGACACTTGGGATCAGGTTCCTGGTGCGGATGAACCACCGCACGAAGTCGTGGAGAGGTTCGTTCTTTCCCTGGATCACTCGATCCAGGTCTTTCTCCCTACCGGGCCGCTCGTAATAGCTCTGGAAGTTAGAACGGAGGGCACTCTGAATTTGGCGCCATGAGCGGAAGGTGCCGGGCTTCTAGTTGAAGAGCCAGGTGCGGGCGGCACCGTCCAGGACGCTAGGGAGGTAATTTGCCATCACGCACTCGCTTCCCGGCGAGGATGGCGTGGTGTAGATCGACAGAACTCATCGGGTTCTTCGTCCCGCCGAACCGCCGATCAAGGCGGGCTTAAACGAAGCCGCAGCCAGACCACTACCGAAGGTCATCGAGTACGCCGCAGCCATAAGTTTAATAGGGCGCGCTCGGGAGGTGTTCATCTTCTTTGGAGTCGGATTCACGCGCTGCGCGGGCGTTCGACCCACGACCACGCCGGTCGTGGCGACGGTCCCAGCATCGCCAGAGATATCGCAAGCGCTCGTGGACCCGGCGACGCCTTGGGGGAACGTCGGGGGAGAGGCCCGACATGCTGTTGCTAGAGTGAGAGTCGCTGAAGGCCAGCTGCCGCCGCACACTGTCGAGGTTTGTTACCGACAATAATGAAAAGGGGGCTAGGCGCCGAGATCCAAACTCGATGGTAGCACAAGACACCGAAATTATACAGGTTCGGGCTCTCACGGAGGAGATAATACCCTAGTCCTGTGCTCTGGGATTATATGTGTGGCTAGCTATTGCTGATGAGATATTATGTCTCGTGTCTCCTGCCCTTCTCCCCTTCTCCCCCACCCCCCTTTATATAGCGGAGGAGGGCGGTTACAAGGGAGAGTCCTAATCAGTTACAAGGTGGAGATTATATCTATTTGCTTATCCGATTTAATATGATAGCGGATAGGATTACAATTGTATCCTCCCTAAGCGTATTTCGGTTTCTATCTTCGGGTTTCCTTGCAAGCATGGCACCTGCCTCTTGGGCAATACCTATCTTCATGTATCCGGCTTGGCCTATCCTCGGGTGGCCCTCACGTCTGCCATGCTGATGCATACCGGTCCATATACTCCACAAGTAGTCCCCGAGTGCTTTGCGATCGAAGTTGTTGTCTTCTGGTTGTAGCCCAGTGAGTCATGCTTCACATCGAAAGTGCTTCCAGTTCTTGATGTAGTTTCTATTGGTTTTTTCTTTTCCAACCGAAAGTGCCCATTGTAGGCAAAGAGATCGTGAAGGACTCAATAGAACTCCACGCGTTGAACTATTCCCAACCGTCATGCACAGTCATGGTGGTGGCCCATCATGGGACATACCGCATCCTCAACGATATGCAGAAGTCAAAACGCTTTTTCCGCTCAAGGCGAAATTCAGCGCCGCTCCTTTTAAATTCATTTGATGCTGATGTCGTCGTTGAAACGTTGGCCCGCACGCGTCGCATCCAAATTTAGTAGCCCTGAAATCATGTATATGCAGAACTTAGGCAATGTCACTCGGATGTGATGTCCGACTGGTTTGTGTATAATCTTGGGGTTTTTTACTCCTTTTTCTTATTGATTTTGAATTCATCCGAGTGGTTTTGACTCTTTTTTGTTTAAGCACTCTGCCCGACTAGTCTAGCCCCCGAGCGTCGGGAGTCGGCTCATGGCCCTCTTTCCCAGGCACGCATTTTGGGTGACTAAAGTTCGCCGTTCATGGGATCAGAGCTTCACAACTCGGAATCGACGCACTCGGATTCATTTGCAATCGTTAAGTAAAGGAAGAAAAATACAACTCAGAAATAGATGTGCGCATGCGCACACTATTAGGTGTAGCCTCCGACTTACTGCTTAGTTGAGAGTCAACTAAGTAGCAAGTCAAGAGGAAAGTCGCAAACGAATAGTATTTCTCAATGTAGGAAACAATAAACGACCTAAAGAGTGTTGCATCGCAACACTATTAGTGTAGCCCCGACTTATCGCTTAGTTGAGGATCAACTAAGTAGCAAGTCAAGAAAGCCAATAATTTTATAATGACATAATTTGAGTAAGCAAATGACTTAGCCGCTTTATGCTCCTTGTGTTGATCGTGTCGTCCTTGCTCGTGGCGCAGGCATAGGCTTGCAGTCGAGCCGAAGGTGGCGCTCGCCGCGCGTAGGCTAGGTCGTGGCCGTCGTCGAAGTTGGCGCTTCGAAGCGCAGCGTGGCTCGTGGCTCGTGGTATGGCGGTATGGCGCCAGGGCGCAAGCGGCTCTGGCCGTGCGGTTGGCGCTTCGAAGCGCAGCGTGGCTCTTGGCCGTATAAAGTTGGCGCCGGCGCGGCGTGGCTCTGGCCGTCGCCGGTTGGCGCTTCGGGCGCAGCGTAGGCTCTTAGCCATGCGAAGTTGGCGCCGGGCGCAGCGCGGCGTAAACTCGTGGCCGTCTGGTTGGCAGTGCTTGGCGCCGCTGGCGTTAGCTCGTGGCCGTCGCGAAAGGTGGCGCCCGGCGCGCGTTAGCTCATGGTCGTGCCGGTTGGCGCTTCGAAGCGCGGCGCGCTCGGCCGTGCGAAATTGGCGCTTCGAAGCGCGGCGGCGCAGCGCGTCGTCAAGCCGGTTCGCCGGCGCGGCGTGGCTCTTAACGTCGCGAAAGTTGGCGCTTCGGGCGCAGCGCGGCTCATGGTCGTGCCGGTTGGCGCTTCGAAGCGCGGCGTAGCCTTGGCGTGCGGTTGGCGCCGGGCGCGGCGTGGCTCTTGCCGTGCCGGTTGGCGCCGGGAAGCGCGGCGTCGCTCGGTCGTCAGCGAGGATGGCGCCGGGCGCAGCGAGGCTCGTGGCCGCAGCCGGTTGATTGGCGGGCGCGCGGCGGCTTCGTGGCGTGCGCGTTGTTGGCACGGGCGCGGCGGGCTCTTGGCCATGCCGGTTGGCGCTTAAAGCGCGGCGTAAACTCGTGGGCGTGCCGGTTGGCGCTTCGGCGCGGCGTAAACTCGTGCCGTCGCGGAGTGGCGCTTCGAAAGCGCGGCGTTCGCTCATAGCCGTCGATGGATGGCGCTTCGGCGCGGCGTCGCGCTCGCGTCGAAGATGGCGCTTCGGCGCAGCGTAAACTTCGTGGCGTGCCGGTTGGCGCGGGGGCGCAGCGCGGCTCTGGCCGTGCGGTTGGCGCTTCGGCGTGGCGTTAGCTATTCGTGGTCGTCAAGCGAGGATGGCGCTTCGGCGCGGCGTTGGCTCATGGCCGTGCCGAGGATGGCGCTTCGGCGCAGGCGTAGGCTCGTGGCCGTGCCGAGGTGGCGCCCTGGGTTGTTTGTAGTAGCCAAGAAGCAATGAGGTGAGCGTACTGACCGAAGTTCCGTATGTCGATTTAATCGATCGAAGGGAGCGCCAGTTTAGTGCCTCCATGCATTATATGTGTCAGGCTTTATACCGACACCAAAGTAATTTCCTGAAACAATAATCAGGAAGAAATTTGAGTAGTATCTTTTTGCAAAAAATTACCCGAGTGATCCGAATAATTTTTTAAACCACTCGGATATATATATATATATATATAATTTAAGCTGCATATTTAAATGCATAATTTAAATATTAGAAAGACTTAGTGTTAGCTCATGACTAATCTTGGCACTGTTTCGATGGTGGGATGGTCAAGTTGGCGCTTGAGCGCCGGCGCGAGGCTCGTGGACTGCCAAAGGTTGTCTTTGGGGCTCAGCGTGGACTCGTGGTCTCGGTTTCCTTGGCGCACTTGATTCCTTGACCAGACAACCACTTTTGCATGCATGCACCCGGATTCCTTAGCGGTCTCGGTTTCCGATCCGACTTCGCATGCATGCATGAGACTTCCACGCCTAACGATGCGCCATGCATTTTTTTTCCGTGTCGGTTTCGATCCGATTCAGCCAGACGCCCTCCGCGAGGCGGCGCATGTCGCATGCGCGACTGTCATCAATCGAAGACGCCATGCAAGTGCCTCAACGATGCATGCATGAGTCTTCCATGCTCAACGATGCATGCATGAGTTTTCCACGCGTGTGCCTCTGGTGGGGACTCGCTGCATGCATACGCCTTTGGTCTTCTTTCACGCGCCGCGCCGCGGCAAGTCGGCTCGCTTGGCGTGAGCCCGCTCGCCGTGACACGCCGTCCTCCGCGACGCCACCTGGCCAGGTTGCGCGCCGCCGGCCGCTGGTTGCTCCATCGTCCGACCACGCCACCGGCCACTCTGCGTCGGCGCGACTTCGGCCGAGTCGCGCGGCGCTCGTGCGCCGCCAGCCGCCAGTTCGCCTCATTTGCCGCCTCAAGACGCAGCGCCATAGGCCTCCAAGCCAAAATCGTCGGCGATGAAGTCCAGACTTCGGCTTAAACGCTCGACCCGGTAGCGAAAGTGGTCATGTTTTTCTTTGAAGATTGCCATCGAGCTTGTCTGCGATTGATCCTAGCGCAGCCCCTACTGGCGCGCTAACCGCCGACGCTTGTTACCGACAATAATGAAAAGGGGGCTACGCTACTGGACCCAAACTCGATGGTAGCACAAGAACACCCGATGTATACAGGTTCGGGCTCTCACGGTGGAGATAATACCCTATTCCTGTGCTCTGGAATTATATGTGGGTAGCTATTCGCTAATGAGATGTTATGTCTTGTCTTCGTCCCCCTCCTTCTCCCCCACCCCCTTTATATAGCGGAGGAGGCGGTTGCAAGGAGAGTCCTAATCGCCATAAGGTGGAGATTATATCTCTTTCCTTATCCGCTTAATATGATAGCGGATAGGATTACAATTGTATCCTCCTAAGCGGTGGTCGGTTTCTATCTTCTGGTTTCCTTTTTGCATGATGGGCCGCCTCTTGGGCAATACCTATCTTCATGTATCCGGCTTGGCCTATCCCCTCCCGGGTGGCCCTCACGTCCTGCCATGCAGATACCCGGGGTCCATATACTCCACAGTAGCCCCCGAGTGCTTTGCGATCGAGTTGCCGTCTTCCTGGTTGTAGCCCAGCTGAGTCATGCTTCACACCGAGTGCTTCCAGTTCTTGATGTAGTTTCCCGACTGGTTTTTCTTTCCAGCCGAGTGCCCATTGTAGGCAAAGAGATCGTGAAGGACTCAATAGAACTCCACGCGTTGAACTATTCCCAACTGTCGCGGCGTACAGCTGGTGGCCCATCATGGGACATACCGCATCCTCAACGATATGCAGAAGTCAAAACGCTTTTTCCGCTCAAGGCGAAATTCAGCGCCGCTCCTTTTAAATTCATTTGATGCTGATGTCGTCGTTGAAACGTTGGCCCGCACGCGTCGCATCCAAATTTAGTAGTCCTGAAATGAAATCATATATATGCAGAGCTTAGGCAATGTAAAAACAATTCACTCGGTGTGATGTCCGACTGGTTTATGTATAATTTTAGAGTTTTTTACTCCTTTTCCTTATTGATTTTGGATTCATCCGAATGGTTTTGACTCCTTTTGTTTAAGCACTCTGCCCGACTAGTCTAGCCCCCGAGCGCCGAGAGTCGGCTCATGGCTCTTTTTCCCAGGCACGTGCTTTGGGTGACTAAAGTTCGCCGTTCATGGGGTCAGAGCTTCACAACTCGGAATCAAAGCGCTCGGACTTAGTCGCAATCATAAGGAAATAAGGAAAAGTATATGATCCACAAGCGGGGTTGCACATGTGCAACACTATTAGGTGTAGCCTCCGACTTACTGCTTAATTGAGTAGCAAGTCAATAATAGCCAACAATAATGACATAATTGAGTAAAAAGCGACTTAGTGCTTTATGCTCCATGTGTTCTCGACGATCGTGCCGCCCTGCTCGTGGGCGCAGCGTGGCTCTTAAGCGCCGGTTGGCGCCGGGCGCAGCGAGGCTCTTGGCCGTGCCGGTTGGCGCTTCGAAGCGCAGCGTGGCTCTTTAGGTCGTGCCGGTTGGCGCCGGGCGCAGCGTGGCTCGTGGCCGTCAGACAAGTATGGCGCTTCGTGGCGCAGCGTGGCTCGTGGGTCGTGCGGTATGGCGCTGTGGCGCAGCGTGGCTCGTGGCCGTCTGCGGTTGGCGCCGAAGCGCGGCGTAAACTTCGTGGCGTCTGAAGTTGGCGCTTCGGCGCAGCGTGGCTTCGTGGCGTGCAAAATATAGCGCGCGTGGCGCAGCGTGGCTCGTGGCCGTGCCGGTTGGCGCTTCGGCGCAGCGTGGCTCTTGACCGTCTTAAAGTTGGCGCCGGGCGCAGCGTAAACTCGTGGCCGCGCCGAATTGGCGCCGGCGCTAAGCGTGGCTCGTGGTCGCGCCGGTATGGCGCTTCGTGGCGCAGCGTGGCTTCGTGGTCGTGCCGGTTGGCGCTTCGGCGCAGCGTGGCTCGTGGGCGTGCCGGTATGGCGCCGGGCGCAGCGTAGGCTTTTGGCCGTGCGGTTGGCGCTTAAAGCGCATCGCGGCTTCGTGGCCGCGTGCGAATTGGCGCCGGCGCAGCGTAGGCTCTGGCCGCGTGCGGTTGGCGCCGGGCGCAGACGAGGCTCGTGGTCGTGCCGGGTTGGCGCTTCGGGCGCAGCGCTCGTGGTCGTGCGAGTATGGCGCTTATGGCGCAGCGTGGCTCGTGGTCGCGCGCCGGTTGGCGCCGGGCGCAGCGTGGCTCGTGGGTCGCCAGTATGGCGCGTGGCGCAGCGTGGCTCGTGGCCGTGCCGGTTGGCGCTTAGGGCGCAGCGAGGCTCGTGGCCGGCTCGCGCGATTGGCGCGGGCGCAGCGTGGCTCGCGCTGGCTTGCGGGTTGGCGCCGGGCGCAGCGAGGCTCGTGGCTTCGTTGGCGCTGCGGGCGCTTCGTGGCTCGCTGCGCGAAGTATGGCTAAATGGGCGCTCGGCTCGTGGCCATGCCGGTATGGCGCCGGGCGCAAGCGTTGGGCTCGTGGTGGCTCGCGTCGGTATGGCGCTGTGGCGCAGCGTGGCTCGTGGCCGACTTAGTCCGAATAGAGGCTTGAGTTGCTTGATTAGTGGAAACACATCACTAGCCGAGTGACTAAACTCTGAGTTGTTGTAGTAGCTTGACAAAAGGCGGTCCAGAGGATCGAGCCACAACATGACCCGAGTTCCGAAGTAATCGATTTAATCGATCGGAGGGAGCGCCAGTTTAGTGCCTCCATGATTATATGTGCTCTGACTTAACACCGACACCAAAATAATTTCTGAAACAATAATCGGGAAGAAATCGAGTAGTATCTTTTTGCAAAAATTACCCGAGTGATCTGAATAATTTTTAAACCACTCGGATATATATATATATGTATAAAATAAGTCTGCATATTTAAATGCATAATTTAAATGTTAGAAAGACTTAGCTGTTAGTTTGCCGACTAAACTTGGCCTGTTTCCTGGTGGTCGGATGGCCGATCCTAATCGGACTTGGAGTACAGCACGGTGTGTGCTTCCTTGACAAATCTTTAAATTTCCGTTTTCTTCGTGGCGTACCAGAGGACCTTCCTTTTGTTTATTGACGACCTTAGTCGAACTGGAACCCGTGATCGTGCAAGCACTCGGTAATCTTCTAGTCGCCATCCAACATGCATGCATGAAGTTCCTTGAAATCTTCTAGTCGTCCCTTGCGTGCATGCATGCAACCTTTTTACTAGAATCGCCGAAGCATATGAGCACGAGGAGGTGGATGATGCCCGCGCCGCGCGGTGTGTAGGTAATGCAACCCGCACGCTGGCGCCGATCAGATCTCTTACCGCGTGCTTCCACGACAAAGACCGCAGTCGTCGCGTCAGAGATGTGGTCGCGAACGGGTCGTTGTGTATGTACGCCAGATACCAGATCATGTCGCGAAAGAGTCACCGGGGACACCAGTGCGGTGCGCAGATTTCGACAAAGATCTGGATCTCCGTGTTGAACTCGTTGATGCCTGTTCATTGCGAGTTCCCACGCTTCACCGCCACCTTCGTTCCGTCGTCGATCTCGCCGATGTATACGACAGCCGACCCGGTCGCCGCCGCCACCGAAAAGGCTAGACTTTCATTGAAGATTGCCATCAAGCTTGCTGCGATTGATCTTAGCGCAGCCCCTACCTGGCGCGCCAACTGTCGAGGTTTGTTACCGACAATAATGAAAAGGGGGCTAGGCGCCGAGATCCAAACTCGATGGTAGCACAAGACACCGAAATTATACAGGTTCGGGCTCTCGCGGAGGAGATAATACCCTAGTCCTCGTGCTCGGGATTATATGTGTGGCTAGCTATTGCCGATGAGATATTATGTCTCGTGTCTCTGCCCTTCTCCCTTCTCCCCACCCCTTTATATAGCGGAGGAGGCTGCTACAAGGAGAGTCCTAATCGATTACAAGGTGGAGATTATATCTATTTGCTTATCCGCTTAATATGATAGCGGATAGGATTACATTGTATCCTCCCTGCGAGGTGGGTTTCTTATCTTCCTGGTTTCCTTGTCACAAGATGGCACCGCCTCTTGGGCAATACCTATCTTCATGTATCCGGCTTGGCCTATCCTCCGGGTGGCCCTCACGTCCTGCCATGCAGATACCCGGGGTCCATATACTCCACACACACTATCCGGAGTCGTACTCGGGGAGCGACGGCGTGGCGGTGTGCAAGACAGGTCTTGGGATTGTCGGTGCGCGGGAGACCGGTGGGGACGCTGGCGCCTACGCGAGGAGCTGCCGTCACTCCTCAGGGACCGGGACCTAGAAGGGCGGCCATCGTGCTGCGATGGCACAACTTCGGTGGTGACCTTATCGAGCTCGCCTGCGAGAGCTCGGCCGAAAAGGCCCGACCTCGGACGGGCGGGGTCGGTCATGACTCGGGCGATCGCACGGAGGCGCTCGCTCGATTGAGGGAACTTGGAACGACCTGATGACGTTCCGATCTTCTCGCTCCTCCACGGAGGGCGATTCTACCTAGTTGATGGCGACTTGTGCCATCCGCGAGCGTCTTCAGGGGTCTTCGGGCTGCGCTCCCCCTCCTCTACGCTCGTGCCATGGCTAGCGGCCATGAGAACAAGTTGGTCACGCAACGGCGGAGAGGGGGAGAACAGGGACGTGGAGCTTCCATGCTCGGGGACGGCATTCGAACCCGAGCTCGCGGAATATGCTGCAGCGTCAGATGCCATACCTCGAAGGTCTTGGTTCTCTTCCGGATGAGCGAAGCTTTCGGGCCCCACGGTGGGCGCCAGCTGTCGACGATCGCGATCGCCTGACCACAAATGTGAAATGGGGTTAGTGTGAACATGGGACCCAAGACGAGCTACGCTCAACGAAAGTATGGACGTTGGTCGAGGTGAAGCGTCAACAAGCAGGACACAGCAAATTATACTGGTTCGAGCCCCCACGAGGGTAACAGCTCTACTCCAGTCTTCTCCTGAGGTGGAGGGCTTCACTATCTTCGAGTACAGAGAGTGTATTACAGCTCGAGCTAGAGCGTTCTGGCCGTGTCTATTGCTAGTGCGCTGATGTCCCCTTCGCCGCCCTGCCTCAAGGGATTTTATACCCTCCGGTAGTTACGTAAACGGCCAAGAGAGTTTTCGGTAGTGCATGGCGGCATTGAAGCCGTCTGCAACAAATCTCGATCTGGCGCCCACGCCCGCCTTAACTCCGGATTTTCGGTCTTGGTAACACGAGTAAACGCACACCTCGAGCCAAGGTCGAGGTCGGCGGGATGGGACCCCATTGCCCGAGCTCGAGGTCGTGGGGGGATTGGCGCTGCCCTGGTCGTGGTCGAAGTCCCATGTGTCTTGACCCGAAGTGGGGACCCTCTGACAGCGTTGACTCCGCCAGAGATTCCTCAGTCCCCGACAAGTCTCATCTATTTAGAGGAAAATCAAGTGGGATGGGTAAGCAAAGATAAGGTATGCAATCTCGGTATCCTTCTATATTTGTTATTGCATTCCTCTTATACAAATGCATAGTGAACTCCAAGTAACATGTTGATTATATATATGCACATTGGTTCATGTCATATTTATTTGTGCATATATATTCATTTGAGTTCATTATGTGCTTTGCTTTTAGTATGCATGTATTAACTAGAGTTAAACTTCAGATTGCTATAGATTGACTTGGTGCATGCATGTCTTAGTTGTGTATCTTCTCATGCACTTCTCTCAGTGAAATTTAATCTAGAGTTGGAACACATATTTACTCTTATTCCAAATATTATTTGCACATGCACAATTCGTGTATATTCTATCATGTGCTTCATTTAAGTAAAGACTGTGATCCTTGCCATGATTTAATTGATTCATCATATTGGCAATTATCTCTCTAGTGCATATAGATCAATTACATATTCATCATGATGTACTTAGTAGAGAACATTTTTTATGTCAAGTGTTTCCATTTATATTGTGCTTCTTTATATGAAACACTTGTGGTAATCAATTGCTCACAAATATCAACTTGTTTATATCTATTGAGCTTTTGGGACTAATGTTTTTTATGAGTGGTTTGGAAAGAATTAGATCCCGTGTGTGTATGATGATCAAGATATCTTGGAGGATGACCGTTAAGTCGAGGTCAACAAGACGGCGGTGTCACCAAGAGTTGAGGAATAAGTCAAGATCGACTTGGCGTGGAGATCGTCTGAGATGATGATAAAGTCAAGGTTGATAGGAAGAGAGTCTCATGAGGTGAATCAAGTCAAGTTGGATAAGGCGAAGATGTCATCGATTATATGGTGAAGGTCTTCATGCACCGGCATTAAGAAAGAAGACGGCAAGTGACTATTTCTAGACTTGTATTATCTTTGATTTAATTTGAGTATAAGAATTGCCGTACTATTAAGAGGGATACGACGTCGAATGACTTTTAGATGTGTCAAGTGCTCAAGTGATCTATCTTTGTCAAAAGTTTGAGAGGCATAAGTCACATCTTGTACACCTAGGTGTAGGTGGTTTGGTGTGAGGGAGAGAAGTGTTAGTAGAGTCGGAAAGTGAGAGTTTAAGGTCTCTCTAGGATTCTTTGTGAATTTTGCTCCTATCTTTTGGGATTTAGGCAGTGAGATCTTATGGGTTGTGTAGCCCTCGTTCTTAGCTTTTCGTAGAGTCCAAGATCACTGAAATCGGAGTCCGGAGTCAAAAGTTATGCTCGTTTTCGTCGACCTGCTCAGTCCTATTCGGACTATCCGAATTTAGTTCGGAGTATCCGAATACTTCGGACTGTCCGAATAAATCTTCAGACTGTCCGAGCTGGGTCTCTCTGTCTCAATATTCTTAACCCATTCGGAGTATGCGAACATAGGTTCGGACTATCCGAACTTACTCGAACCTAAGCTAAAACGGCTAGTTTTTGGGGACCTCTATTTAAAGCCTTCTCCTTGCTAACTTTGAGGAGGCCGTTACCCTGTAGATTTGAGAAGCCATCTCCTTGTTCTTGAGCCCCCAAAAACACCTCTTTACTCTTAGATCTAAGTGAACCCCTTGGTGAGAATGGTTGGGAAGAGTTTGAGGAGTGAAGTGCTAGGGTTGAATGGGATCTAAGTTGTGGAGCAGTTGAGTTCATCTCCAAGTTCGTTCTTCGTGAGCACTTGTTACTCTTGGAGGTTGAGGACTCCTAGATGGTTAGGAGGTCGCCTACGAGCCACCGGTGCTTTGTGTGGTTGGCCGTGGGAAGTTTGTAAAGGCCGATTCCGCCTCCATAAGGGAAGGAATCAAGGAGTAAACACCGACGAATGCATTTGTGCAACACTGGGAGAAAGAGGGTTGAAAGAGACCCTAGCTCAAGTGTGACCGAGCCAACTTAACGGAGACGTAAGATCCCCTCAAGGATCTGAACTTCGGGGTAAAATCTTTGTCTTCTTCCTTGAGTTTTGGATTCTCTCTTCACCCTTATTGTGGTTGATTCAAATCTTAGTGATTTAAGTGGTGATTTGCTACGTATGAAGGAAATTGTTGGTTTTTCATCTTCTGCAAGTATTCTAGGCTAATTAGCTCTATTTGGTGCAGGTGATATCCTCTAAATAGTCTAGATTTACCTTTTAAATATTTTGCTTTGAGACACTCGGACTATCCGAATAAACATCCGCTGGCTTGGTGGGCAGGTTCAACGAACGGATGCACGTGGTGTAGGGTGGTGGGAGGCAGTTAGGGTAGTGGATCTGACTGCAGTGAGTTGCCAGAGATGCGAAAGAAGGGGTGGTGTCGGTGGGGTAGGATGGTGCTAGCAACCACCTCATGTGGCGGAAGTGGCGGGACTGGCAAGAGTAGAGTCGAGGTAGTGGTGGAGTCAGGAGGAGGAGAGGAATCAGTGGATGGGTTGGATTTGACAGCGATGAGTCAAACGGTCAAAAAAATAAATGATTTTGTATGATAAAACCAAATAATTTTCTTTGAACGATGCATAGATAGACGGAAAAAAACCTCATTCCACTAGTTTCTTTTTTCATTTTGTTCTCTATGGAAAAACGTATTTCATTTCGATAATGCCTTAAGGTTGCGCTTGGCAGTTGGCATTGTAGTAGCTTTTTGAAAGCACTTTTACTCCCGTGTCGACACACAGTAATACCTTGCTTAATACATTTTTGCATCCGTAACACAGGAAATTTACTCGAGCTGGTAGAGTTCGATGTAAGTAAGGCTTATTTGTTTTAGTTTTTGATTTTGGATTCTGACTCTAAAAGCAGAATAAAAAACAAACAGTTCAATTTTAGAGTCCGATTCTTACAATCCAGCCCACCCATATACTTTAGAATCTACAGTCCACTTCATATGTACTTTTGGATTCTAACTTTTAGAGAATCAGTTTCTGTACAACCACAATCCAGAATTATTTTTTAGATAATTCAAAACTGAAACAAGGCCCTAATTACAAGCCATAGCGCATTTCAGCATAACCCAACAACCGCATACTGGCACCGTGAAATATGACCTTTCCTCTCTTTTTCTTTACCCCAACAGTACACCTCTGTGAACTAAAAGGAAACATCTTGTGTTGGAAAAACCTGTTCTTGGCACTGCGCATACTACAGTGATCTCAGCGTCATTCACAGTGCACACTACCCAGATCATACGGGCGGTGGGGGCAGGTCCAGCAGGAGCCAGAAACCAACGCAGCTGTCAGAATTTAGGTTCTCCTGGATGGCCAGGAAGTGCAAGCCGCCACAGGCCTTCTTCGCCGCTTCCCACGCTTCTGCCTCCTGCGTCGTTGCAGCGCTCTTCTGGTAGCCGGCGTAGATGTATCTGGTCGAAACCCCGGCTGATAAGATCAAGCTCGCCCTACTGGTGTCGGCCTCCATTGAACAAATCTCCAAGCCGTTCATCCAAGCTGCAAGGGTTGAAAACACAAAGATCTCTAAGCCAATTGTCATAGGTCTTGGAGAGAGTACGGTCAAGTATGAAATCATGGACACTTTGTAAAGGGGTTTCAGTTGGTTGAGCATCGTGACAAGAATATTCATCAGATGCAAAATGTGTAATATGCCTCTCTGTAAAGAGATATCAGATAACTAATGTGTAGGGACTAAGGAAAGTGAGTTCTTCGTCGAACCCAGAGAACATTTATTTGGTTTGCTTTCAATTGTTGCCAATGTTTGCCTTACCAAATTTTAATAGTGTTGACCAAATTTGGTAAGCATTTGGTTTGCAACCAAAATAACCAAATTTTGGCTAGATTCTCTTCTCCATTGGCACCCTAGTTCATTTTCTTGCCAATTGTTGGCCAAATGTTGGTAACCAATTTGGTGACCAAATTTTTGGCATATCAATTTTTGGTAAAGTTTGATTTGGTAAATTTGATCTCAAACCAAACAGCAGGGCTCTGCCTGAAGCTGCTAATACCCTTGCAACAAGACGGAAACTACACGTATATATCCATGTATCAGGCTATCAGCAATACAACATTGATCATGGAAATCAGCATTTTGTCTTGGCCAGTGCTCCTACTTGAGTAAAATCATACCGGCTAGAGGCTTGGCGCGCGAAGATTCCACGGCAACTCCAGGGATTAACGTGGTGTCATCAAGCTCAAATCCCAAGAGGTCCAAATCGAGCCCGGCACCAAACGCATACCTCCTCTGCAACAACTGCACCTCCTCCCTTACAGCTGAACAAGCACAAAATCATCTTGAACATAATCAGCACGCAGCAAGAAGCATTGATCGCTCGCATATATACATGCAACTTAATTAGTTTGCTTAGATGCTTAACCACACTGCACAAATGCGCTGCGGCAACACTGACCGGAGAAGGGGAGCTGCACGAACGCCCACTTGTCGCCGACGAGGTTCTCCGGTAAGCTGGTGGGGAAGGGGTTGTCGAGCGCGAGCAGCGGCTTGGTGCCCTGCTGGAACCCGGGGTGGCGGCTGTACACCGTCTCGTACCGCTCCTCCAGCCACAGCAGCAGCGACACGCACCGGCGGCTGGGCACGGCCTTGACTCCCAGCTCGTTGCATGCGCGCGTGATGATGGTCTGCATCTGCGACCGGAAGAAGCGCGCGCGGTCGGGCAGGGGCACGCCAAGGGAGGAGGCGACGGAGGCGAGCGCGTCGCGGAGGGTGACGCTGTTGATGGACGTGTTGGGGAAGAAGCGCGTGGACTGGAGGGAGAGCGTCGCGTCGCACACCACCAGCTCCCACACCTTCTTTCCCCGGGCGTCCAGGATGGGCCGCGAGCAGAAGTCCAGCTCCCACTCCCGGATCCCCTCGGCGTCCGCCTCCGGGTCCAGGTAGCACACCTCCGCCAGCGGGTCCACCTCTTCCTCGTCCTCCTCGTCCATGGGCCCCTCTTCGTCGGCTGTGTCGGCGGCGGCGGCCGTGGAGCTTTCGGAGGAGATGGACCGGCACGGCCTCCGCGACGGCGCCGTGGGAATGGTGAGGCGGTGCGCGTGCGGGAGGGCACGCCAGGAGGAGGAGGCAGAGCCGGGTTTCCCAGGCGGGTCGGGGAGGAGAAGGCTCCGGCGCATGGCGAGGCCGTAGCCGGAAATGATGGCGGTGGCGGTCGCCATGGGGCAGCGCGCGCCCACGGCCACACACACAAGCTAACGTTGGTGGTGGTGTCGCGGCGTCAGTTCAGTTCACCCAAGAAGATGGAATCTAGTTCAGTTCACCCAAGAAGAAGGAATCTTCTCTTTGCCGCTTCCGTCATGGGCCGGCCTAAGCCCACGTAGGAGCTGGAGAGCAAACGAAGCCCAGCCAATCGGAGGCTTTTTGGATAACGACGACAGTGAGAGAGAGAGAGAGAGAAAAAACTAGAGGGTGGAAGACGAGGGCCTCTGGAGTCCATAAAAAAGAGGAGACGAGAGGAGGAGGTGGGCAAGAATGGCGTGCTCTCCCCGGCTGTTCCACTGGGCGTCCATTGCTCCTCCTCCTCCTGCTGCTTCCTCCTCCTCTTCCTTCCTCGCGATTGGGCTTGTGTGCTCGGCATCCTCGACTTTCAGGTACGCCCTTGTTTCTCGGTGTTCCCATTGATTCGCTCTTGCTCTGCTTAGGTTCTTGGCCGATTGCCCAGTTCATTTCTGCTTCATGCTTCCTCAAATCCCAAAGCCAGTGCTTCGTGATGTCACTCTTTGTTTGTCCAGTAGGTTATGGTGGTTGTGGTTGTTGCGGTGGTTGGCCCACAAGGAAATCATTTGGTGCTAGTTGTTGGTTTGTTCCAAGTGCTCTGCGTGCATTTTGTATGAATTTTGCACCAACTGTGAAGTACCGTTCAGTTTGACGATATTTGGTAGGAACTTGATTGCATTTTGATGAATTTGGTGGCCACTGTTACTTGTATTTGATCAGTTATAGGCTCAAAACCATTTTTAGTAACAAAGTAATTTCCAGTCTTGTAGAATCTTTTAAGCAATTCACCTACGAGATGCTATTTTGGTCCCCGGAAAAAACGAGCATTAGTGATACTAAGTATTGGTGTGCTGACGGCTATTTTCTTGATGGGCTTCAGTTTAATATCAATATTATTTGGTAGAAACTGGATTGCATTTTGATAAATTTGGCGGCCATTGTTACATGTACCAGATCATTTACAGGCTCAAAACCATTTTTAGTAACGAAGGAATTTTCAGTCTTGTCGAATGTTAAACAATTCACCTACGAGATGCTACTTTGTTCCCCGGAAAAACGAGCACTAGTGAAACTAGTATTGCTGTGCTAACGGCTATCTTCTTTATGTGCTTCAGTTTAACATCAATATTATTTCCACTGAATTAGCTGATGCCTCAATTACATGTCTTTCATTTCATAGATGGACTATCCAATACAAGCAACTGGGGCATACATTCTATCGAAGAAGCCATGTGCAAAGCTTCCTGGCTTTTGCTAGTGCAGATGTATGATTCAGGTTTTATGCCTAGGCCATTTATTTTTGGGTTTGAATGTGCTCCGGTTTCGTAGGTATACGCAATGTAAAATACTGGTACAGAATAGACACTGTTTACTGAATGCAACATGATATAATTTTAACTGTTTAATATGCTCTAGTTTTGTTTATGGTATTACTAATTTCAAGTGCTCTTACTAGATTTAGTATGATGCTTAGTCCTAGATCCCAAGCAGGATGCCATCTTACTCTAAAATTTCTGCTATTACTCTTAATCTAGATCCTCAGTAAAGAGACTATTTTCCTTTATTAAGGCCACAGCTTTCTGGTCCTTGATATTACTGCTTGGTAGCTAAGATGCTGAGCCGAAATGAACCAGGCACCGGAAGGCAAAAAACGTTCAGGTGACAACGTGGTCATGGTTGATCCACTAGAAGCCAAGCGCTTAGCTGCTAAACAAATGCAAGAAATTCGGGCCAGAGAAAAGCTGAAGGTGCAGTGTTGCTGTCTTGTACTTCCACTAAATCATGCCTCCTCTAAAGGACAAAATTTTCTTGATAATGAAATAAAATGTTTTTCCTAAAAAATACACATGGTAATGAAATGAGAACTTTTTTCTACACTTATCGGTTAAATTCTTTCTTATAGCTGTAAACAGGGCTTTGCTTTTCCCTACATATAAGGCTCTTAGCTTTATTGTTCAATTTGCCATTTCCTTATCTATCCCTCTCTGTCGACAGATGTGATAGTGTGTTGCGAAATTGATAAACCTTACCTAATTGCGAAGAAAATGTCCACTGCAGTTGTGTTCACATGAACCAAATCTATTCTTGCAAGTTGCAATGCTTCAGTGCTGCATCGACACAAATCTTATTTTCAATTATATATGTAGTAGCTTGTTGAGGATTTCAAGATTAATCAGAAAAAATATCAAGGAATAATCTGAAAATCCTTATGTGATATATTATCGCTGGTTTACATGTCAGTGTTTTTTCTTCAAGACATACAAGTTCCTGTCCTTGAACAAATGGCCGTTTCATCATTTTATTACCATGAATTAGTTCTTGTTCCTCCTGGAGGACCTGTCTGTTGTATACCCCTTTGAATTGCACAATCAATCTATATGCTTTCTTATATCCTTTCCAAATTTTTGCTAAATCAAAGTTGTTTGTTATGCAGAGACGCCGTCAGGCAGAAGCTATTAATGGCGCATTGGCAATGATAGGACTGACTGCAGGACTGGTAGTGGAAGGTCAGACAGGGAAGGGTATCTTGGGACAGGTACTTAAGTTGAATATAAAAAGGAAAATCACCTCATAGTAGACAATACTAATCAGAATCAACAACTGGTTTTCTGCCTGAGAAAAGTTTCAACAAATAACTCTGATATCTACTTGAAAACACCATAATTACCTAACTACCAGAGTGTTGATAGTTTTACACTACTAATATGTGATCTTGTATTTATCTATTCCTTCAGCTAGCTGGATATCTGGCGGCTTTTTCTAGCTTATTTGGGCAATAGCATATTACCATGGAAGTATTTTTTCACCATCCTCAACCAGGAGAGCTCGTCTGAACCTTATTTGCTTGGTCCAACCAATTTGTTCATAGTTAATCCAAGCTGGCTGTACAACAACAACGCAGATTTGCATATCAAATCAAACACTGTATTCATATTCTTTTCCATGTGGTAAACAACTTCTGATTATTTTATTTAACAGATGAACAGTAGTTTAATTCATTGTTATATGGCAAGATTGAAGCCAGCAAGCGTGCTTCTTTTTATACTTTTTATTGAAACCTTTGAGCTTTGGACTGAACAAGTAAGGGTCTGTTTGGTAGAGCTCCAGATTCCAGCTTCTCTTGAAATCTGAAATTTGTAGGCCAAAATAAAGTGAATTAAGTTTATATTTTTGGTCTAAAATGTAAACAACATGAAACTTCCGAATCTGGTGAAGCTAAAATTTAACTTCACCAGATTCACGAATCGGAGAACTGAAGCCAAACACACCCTAAGTGGCTTCAAATTAAAAGTCTCTGTTTGTTTGGGCAATACCCGGTTTATGGCATCTGCAACAGAAATGACAGATAAAAATGTTGCTTGATATCACCGTGATAATTTTGGTAGCTCAAGAATGTACTTACCTTTGCCCAAAATTTTGCAATGCTTCATGATCAAAAGGGGAACCGTTTACATTTGACAAGCACGTGTAATTGTGTACTACTACAACCATGATACCATAGAAAGGATCATTTGCCCTTATCGTTTACTGAGGCCTAAATCATTGTGTTTCGCCTTTCCCCTTTATGCCAAGTAGTTGAATTGGTTGGTCCGATGCTCTCTCTGATAATACTAAAGTGGTTTGATACAGTGCTCACAAATCTTTGCGGCATTTATTTGCAAAATCTGATGATTATGGATACAGCATCTGTAGGCGCTGTTCGGAATATAGGAAATGCCATGGAAATTTGGATCAAACTGTTTTGATTTTTATAAACTCCTGTGGAATTAGGGAAATTTGCCGTATTTCAAATGATCCTCCTACTTTTCGATCACGGCTGTAGGGATACAGTAGTAGTATACAGATTACGGAATCTCTTATCAACAACTCGTCAGCCACCGTATCCAATCACGAGACAAGTGCCAAGTCCGATTGTAAAACATTACGGGCAAGAGAAGAGAGAGTAGTTAAGTGGGGTTTTAGAAACAACCACCCCTAATTGTTTGATACTAAAACTTGTTACTAGAGTGGCTCACAATGAATTAATTAGCCACATGCCCTCGGTGAATACTTTGATAGAGTGACAGATGGGCCCATAAAATTAGTAATAAGCTCCCCAATGTATAATGGTTTGATACTAAAATCTTGATTTCTTAAAAAGACTTATATTAACAAGAATATCAAGCATCTTCTCTCTCTTCCACCTCGTGAAAAAATTTGATGTGGCATAGCTATAGTATCTTTACTACTTTAAAAGAAGATAGTGGTAGTTAGTACGTTAATTCCCCTTCCCTTCTCACCAAGATTCAGCACCGATATGTGGGCCTTGTCTCTCGCGCATATACCCCCTCTAAAAAATCGAAGAAGAAATCGTACCTAACAAACCCAACAAATCACTTAACAAAACTTTTAATAAACCCAGCAAACTCAATTCAATCCATGCCTTTTACTTCCTAACAAACTCATCTTTAGGTATAAAAAGAAGTGATTTTTCTTTAAACAGACACATCCAACGACTGTTTCTTAAACTTTTCTTTAAACAACTTTGCCATGCACCATCTGCCACCAACAACTACTGGTGGAGAAAGGTGAGAGGAGAGAAAGGAGCCCCCATCCCCGATCGCCACCGCCAAAGCATCCGGCCTTCTCCCGCCGCTACATAGCCCCATCCGGCCACCCCACTGCTATGTCATGCCACCACCCACCGTCGACCCCCATGGTGGACAAGAGTGAGAGGGAGATCTGCCTTCCTGCCAAACTTGGTGGATCAGTCGGCACACTAAGATGTGTTGGTGATGGTGCTTGCGGGCGGTGGCGGCGAGAGTGTGAGGGGGATTGGTTAGGGAGGGTTGCCGCTGATTGCCCTTTGTGGCGAAGAGTGAGAAGGAGAGAGAGGAGCCTATCTTATGTTATCGCACCACATCTGGCCTCTTCCTGTCGCTATGTCATCGGATCCGCCCCATCTCTCCCACCGTGACACCACGCCACTACCCCTTGCCGACCGCAACAACTATCGGTGGAGAAGAGTGAGAGGGAGATCCGACTCGTGTCGAGCGAAGAAGGTCGCCAGACTTGGTGGATCAGCTGGCAGTGTGAGAAGTGTTTTGACGATGTGCTTACTGGTATAGAGAGTGAAGTGGATCGGCGGAGGAGGACAAAGGGAAGACAGGAGGCTGCCAGAGGCGGTGGCACTTGGGATATAGAGAGTGAAAAAGAGAAGATAGATTGGCGGCGTTGAGGGAGTGAAATGGAGAGAGAGTGAGGGTGGGTAGATAAGGTTATATTTAGATTAGTGGCCGACTGATTTTGTCAATGCTATTTTGCAAAAAAGCCTTTGGGTTTTTTTGATATTACCCCTAGGTTTTTGATTTATTAAAAAAGTCTTTCTAGGTGGAAAAATTGTAGAAAAAAATCCTAAAACATCCAAAATTTCGATTTGTATTATACCATCTTAATTATACTACGTTACGACACACGGCCACACGGGCAGTCTGCTAGTCGGTGAAAACTGAAAAGCAAAGAATCCAAACCCACTAAAACTAGAATTCCGTAAATACCCCTTACCCCAACTCGTCAACCCTTCGCCCAAAACTACATTATACTTCCGTTCCTACCGTCCCTTCCCCCTCTTCCGCCCGCGGCTCAAAACTCAAAACCCTAGAGCTGCTTCTCTCGACCCAAATCCTCAAATCCCCGCAGGAGACACGCCCGCAAAGGCAAGTACTCTCCAGATCCTTCCGTTCTTTTGATTCCTAGGCCAGCATGCCTCGCTTTTGCGCTCCTTGTTTGCCCAAAACGCGATAAATTTTTGATTCTTTTGTCTTGGTGGAGTTCATTGGTACCTCCCCCTCCAGCTGCTGCTGTGCGCTGGAATCGTGAGCGTTTCTTTTTGGATTTTTCGTTTCTTGCAGGGTTGCGCTCATGGCTCGCGTCTACGTGGGGAACCTGGATCCGCGCGTGACGGCGCGGGAGATCGAGGACGAGTTCCGCGTGTTTGGGGTTCTGAGGAGGTGAGATGCCTGTACCCTTGCTCGAAAACTCTAAAGCTAGTAGTACGGTACATCCCCTTACCTTTTTTTTTTCATGAGTTGCGTTTATTGGTAAGACATTTTGTGCTTGCATCTTGGCATGCTAAGTAAATCTGTGGTTTGGAATGTTATGTTTTCATTTTGCGTGTAAGCGATGAGTAGTAGTTCATTAGCTCTTGGTGTAATTGCTGAGTCCAGTAAGGCTACCGTGGTGAATTGATTCAACATGTCTTGTATTTGTATATGTGGCTATGTGCTGAGTTTGTTGATTGGTCTGAGTTTAGGACATCATGTGTGATGTTGAGAGTTGAGACTGTTTGAGAAATAGAAACAATTTATATGTTAGTTGCCGTACTTGGTCACTTATAGTTTATATATTTAGGGGTTTCTTTGTTCAAATGATGGATTGTTTCAACATTAAAGGTTTTCTTCTGCATTTTATGATTTATAGATTAATGCAACACACATGCATCTGTAGGTTTCTTATAGTTTATTTTGGCATGCCACACCCTAAAGAGAGATAGTGTGCTTGGCGGTACTAGCCTACTAGGTGAACATGAAGAGTAAGCAACAAACAATAAGACATGCTGATGCAGAATTGAGTAGAACTATCAATGTGCAGAAGATAGATCATGCTAGTAATTCTGAAGCACATGCAACGTAATCATGTTATTTCTTGGTCTGCCAGTATATGGCCTTTTGTACTTAGAGGTACAGGGCAGTTAATGCGAGAATAAATGACATGGTTCGGATATACTTTTTTTCAACCTCACTATCTCACTATTATGAATTTCTTTTCTGCTGGTCTAAAGAGTTATATGTCATTCTTTTACGGTTTTACCAAGTTAATGGTATGTTTCTGAATGTATTACTATTATTCTGTGTTTCTTGTATGTGCATACCAAAGGGTTCTTGTGTTTTTATTTGTTTATTGGTTGCCGACTTGCTGTTGATTAATATGATTTTAAGTTAAGAGCCACTGTAAGAAAGATGTTTCGCTGGTTGCTCAATGTCAAGAAGGATATTGACCTTCAAACAGTAATGATATCTTAGATGTTTTTGTGCATGGGGTAATCAGATGCATTGACTTTGGTTAATTTTTTTCAATGCAGTGTATGGGTTGCTAGAAAACCACCAGGTTTTGCCTTTCTTGACTTTGATGACCGCAGGGATGCACAAGATGCAATTCGTGAATTGGATGGTAATAAGCATGGACATTTTCTTAGTTTTTATCGTATAAAAGTTTCCTTCTTGATATACACTATTCTTAAAAGTGACTATTTCAACTTCTGACATTAGATAGTCTTGTGATGAGAACATGTGCCTGAAAGATGATTTTTTAAGCCAAGTGATTTTCTATTAATACTTTCCTTCTTCATTGTAGTATATATACCATGACACTTTGTTCTGAACGATGATGCAATCAACTTGAACTTCAAGTTTAATAAACAAACAGCAGGAAATTTACAGAAATCATCTTTCATGCAAATACGATAAATATATCTTATCATGATGGTTGTATCTCACTATCTCCAGAAAATGGTATATTTTATAAGGTCAAGTTGTGAAAAATATCAATGGGGGCAAATTTCACCCAGGGCTTCGTTCCAATGAGTTCACTAGTCTAGACTCTCATACAACTAGCAACTGAACAGTTTTTTTACCCTACTTGGCCAGATAGCCTTGCGATCATTTTTTTGGGGGGATTGTGATGTTAATGTATGCAGGCCCATTGTTTGATATTCATATTGGATGGTCTGATATATATTGTTGCTTTTATTGCCTTTTGAAAAACTAATTCTTGTTCATAACAGGAAAAAAATACTGTATGTGGCAGGAAACCTGCAAAAACATTGGTGCCTGTGTTTTAAAATCTGGAATTTGTACCATTGCCAGGAAGAAGTAACCAACCAGTATCCAGTATATTGGATCGATTACTATGTTGCTATCCAGTCAGGAGTCACTCACAGTCGCACCTATAGTATGACTGGGCATGGTGAAGATATTGGCGCTGCACTACTTTGTGTAGCAACGAACAAAATGCACATCCTTCGGAGCAAAGAAACTTACTTGGTAGTCAATACTCTTTTAAACAAAACAATATGTTCGGTTCAGTTTAAGCTTAAAACTGCTAGGAGACTTAATTTTGTTTGTAAGTGTTTTCTATGTTTGAAACTGCAAATTGTGATTTATCATATGATTTCTTACTTGACCAACTTTGCATGTTTGAGAAATTCATGAATTTATGCTCATGGTCTTCATGAGGATTGTGCTGTGCTGATAGGTAAGAATGGATGGAGAGTTGAGCTGTCAACGAAATCTGGTAGTGGCCGTGGCCGCGATCGTGGTGGAGGGTCTGATATGAAGTGCTATGAGTGTGGTGAAGCTGGTCACTTTGCACGTGAATGTCGCTTACGGATTGGTTCTGGAGGCCTGGGTAGTGGAAGACGTCGCAGCCGAAGTCCGAGATACCGCAGCCGCAGTCGCAGCCGCAGCCCAAGATATCGTAGGAGCCCAAGCTACGGTAGAAGGTAATAAATAAGTAATACTTTCAAACAGGCTCTGTGTAGATATCTTAGAAGGGGATCTGGACATCCCCAGATTTATTCTTTATAACCAACCAAGTGATTACCACACTTGCTTACCAACTTAAGTAGCTAGCCCCTCATACCCCCTCTGATATTGAAAGAATATAACATAGAAAATTTAAAAAAAGGCAAAAGGCAAGTGTAATAAGAAGCTTAAAGAACAATACAAGATATATCTCCAGGGATAATATTAGGATAAACCTGACCCTTCCCAGAATATTCGCTCAATAATACCCATCAGCTTCATTCTCAATTAACAGTTAGCTTCAGTTTCCAATTCTTGCATTCCTATCAAATTCCTATGGCCTGTTTCTTCTTTATTGGTAGCAAGTGATCTAGTGCTTCTGTTTTTTTTCGTTTTGTTTGTTACTGCTTGATTAGTTTTCTGATTTGATTTGATACATAACATGGGAACCTTTTTTTTTTTGGTACATTAACAAATTAAACATGATAACAATTTTAAGGCTTTTATATTTTAATATTTTACTGCGATTGTGTTGTCACGCTAGTATGACTTATTACCTACACCTTAGCAGCTTCTTGGATGCTCACTGCTTATGTTTATTTCTTACAATAAACCTTGTTTGTCTCAGGAGCTACAGTCCGCGGGATCATTCTCCAAAGAGGCGAAGTTACAGCAGGTCACCACCACCTCCTCGTGCGCGAAGTTACAGCAGGTCGCCGCCGCCGCCACGTGAGCGAAGCTACAGCAGGTCGCCTGCACAGCCAGCCCAGCGTGAGGAGTCCCCTTATGCTAATAACGCATGAGGGCTTAGTATTAGCATGAGGGCTTAGTTCGAAAGTGCTGGAAACGATAGGGGCCCTCAGTGTGTTTTGCTCAAGCGTGTCGGTATGACGTTTTGAAAAGCTATAGGATTGAGTATGCTCTTCGCAAGAATTTGTGTTCCCTCTGGACAACCCTGCTGCTGGTACAATTGTGGAAGCAGGAGCCTAGCGTTTCTTTCTACTTTGAGCGGATAACTTGAGCGCGTTTAGCTGTGAGATTTGCATTATTATGATTATTATTATTAGACTGCTTGGATACAATGCATGGATATTAATGTACTAAACAGTTGGAGTCCCATAATTATTGTTAATCAGGTGCTGAGTCCGCGAGACGCTTCTTTAAGATTTTCGCCGAGGCCAAGCAGTTCGACAGTGAGGTCAGCAGCTCAACTTGTGTGTGTAAGCGGCCGGTAGAAGTACTTGCTGCAATTTGCTAACCTATCCTTCCAGTGTGCTGTAGAGGCATTTAGCATGCGACCTTTTTTTTTTAATAATACATTTTTTATTTGAAATTTTAAAAATATACCACCGAAAAAAATTTTTACAGAAATATATGGCTCATATGGCCCAGCATAGTGATGAGGACACCACCATGGGGTCTACCTTCGTGCTTCACCACATTTCATAGAAAAATACACGGGCCAAATTTCTTTTGGCCCAAGGCCCATGTATCCTTTCGGCATGATGCTGATGGCCAACCTTAGCTTGGGTGCCCCTTTGGCCACCACCCCTGGTGTGGGTGCCTCTTTATATATGGTCGCCACATCTATACGTTATTCTTTAGGTTTTATTGTGTGTAGTAGATTCCCTTATGTGTCCCTCCTCGTTTTGTATGTGTCGACTAGACCATCCAACACGAGAAACAGAACCTCACTTTTGTTTGTGACTTTTGGTTAATCCAAGTTTCATATTGCTTTTCACTTATTCTTGCAAGTTCCTCGATTGCTAGCAGGGATAAGGATCCATCACGTTTGGACGTGGTTGATCGACTTGCATTGGTGGCATTGCGATTGCCGGCTCCCTTCCTCGCTGGTTGAAAGCCAAGATCACGAGTTCATCAATGCCCCAAATCGATGAATCGTTCTCATTAGAAAATCGGGCACTCCGTGTGCGCATCACATAGCCCATCATCCGTCGGTCCTACCCCTGTCCCCTCGCATGCTATCACCCTCCTCCCTTCCACCACCCCTGCTCCCTTCGCCGCCCCTCTGCAGCCCTCTCGCCACTGCTCTCTGCGCCTCCCACCGCCCTTGTCACCTTCGGGAGTCGCTCTATTGGTGCTACTGCTAGAGCAGGAAGTTGAGGCCTTTAGGGGATAGAGAGAAGGGGAAGACAGATGCCATGAGCTACAATGGCGTGGCCACGACATTCGCGCGCTCCTACTCGGCGGTGTAGCCCACCTGGTTGCCTCCAGGAGGAGACGGTAGCCCCCAAGACGTGGAAACAGAGGCGGACGAAGGGGAGGGGAGCTTGTGGGCGAGGTCGGCTTGTGCCTTGGCGATGACGGAGTGGAGCAGGTGCTCGGCAGCTCAGGACCGAAGGCGAGGCGGATCATGTCCTTGTCGCTGTTGTCCTGGATGATGAACGTGCCCATGATCTTGGAGGTGAGATCGGGATCGAGCGCTTGTAGGCGGGCGAACACCACATTGGTGGCCTCGTAAGCGTCCATTGCCTCCACGCGCGGCGTTATGCCTTGGTTTCTTCACTTTCTTGGAGAAGATGTGAAACGAGGAAAAAAATGAAAACAACCATAGCGAAGTAGGACGAGAGAGGTAGGGCACACGGTGAATTAAATGAGGGAAGGAACCGTAGAAAATATAAAGTAAAGTTAGATATTTATTAGTGGTAACATCATACTAATTTTGCATTAAAATATAAAACACATCCTCTATTTTTGGACAAGACCATTCAAAAATATGTCCTATAAATTTGGATGGAGAGAGTAGTATATGTTCTGTGTCCAAAACGTTGGTTAGCAAACACTCATACCATACTTGCTACTTTTTTACACTACTACTATTTCCCAAAAAAGAATGCGCATGTGCCTACTCAGCTCGCTACAAACTCTTTTACATCCGATGATGAAGGAGGAGGGGAGAGATAGTATCGCCAAGGATCGAGGAAGCCATTCCTATGATCAATTTGTCAAGGGGATGGATGGATTAGATGAATTTTGGAAGATTGCGAAGAAAGGAAATCAGTGGCTAAGGATCTCATATTATTGTTTATTTGTGTCCTTGTGTGTATGCATGTACGCCTAACATTGAGGAGAAAGGAAATGGGCGGCTATGGTTTGAGGAAGCCATTCCTATGACTACCTGATAAAATAACTAGTCAAATTGTGATAGTTCTATTGCATTCGAACTCATATGGCTGATTAATCATTGCTTTATGTGTGCTTTATGCGGTATCTATCTTCGCATGATATCTGACAAAAAAATATCCGGTACTATATCGATTCCGCTTCGTATTCACTTCAAATCTATGATCAATGTCATCCACTTCGTATTTGTATCCGGCACTATCCGTGTGTGACTCTGAATATGATAAAACATGGTTTAAAATATAGAAAAAGTGATATCCGATCGAATCTAAGCCGATTGCACCCCTATCTACTACGTCAAGTTGGCATTGCTTGGATGGGCTTTGCCAACCTATGCCCTCGGCTCCGTCTCTATGCTTGGTTGCATTATGTCTTCATGCTATCAACATTGTGCTTGGAATTGTTTTGTTATATTTTTTTGTTAGAGAATATTTAGGGAGATAGAATTTTTTTGTTGATATATTGTTCCTTGTTTTTGTTAGAGATTTTTTTACAAAGATAGAAAGGAGAGGTGGGAAGAGAGAAGGTGCAAGAGAGGGAAAGAAGGCTTCATCGCTAGATCTTTACTAGTTAGAAAGAACATAGTGATGATTGGTGCGCCATTCGTTCCCTCCTCTCCTCTCCTGACAAAGACTGTCAAAGCATTGACACGTGGGATTTGCCTCTTGTGCACACTTTCCACCTCTAAAAAATCGAAGAAAAAATCATACCAAACAAACTCTTAACAAACCTAACAAACTACCTAATGAACACCCAACAAACTCAATTTTATCATAAACTCAATCCACGCTTCTTTCTTACTAACAAACTCATCTTAGGGTATGAAAATAATCAATTTTGCTTGAAAGAATCACATCGAAGCACCGTTCCTTCAACTTTTCTTTAAACAACTACGTCATACCACCACCTACCACCGACCACCATTGTTAGAGAAGAGTGAGGGGAGAGAAAGAAGCCCCATCCCTAATGGCCACTGCCGCACAGCATCCGGCCTCCCCCTCCACTACATTGTGCCACCACCTTCCATCGGCCACTAGCCGCCATCGGTGGAGAAGAGCAAGAGGAAAATTTGCCTCCTGCTGGACTTGGTGGGTCGATCGACACAACAGAGTGTGTTGTTGATGGTGCTTGGGGGCAACAATGGTGCATGAGAGTGAGGGGATCGACATGCGAGGACAATGGGAAGCTAGGGAGGCCGCCTACAGAGAGGAAGGCTACCAGAGGCGGTAGATCTAGGCAGCAACACCGAGACTAGGGATGGCAATCTTGCCCGATTATCCGCTAACATGTGGGTAAAAACCCTAATGGTGGTGGGTATGTTTGTCCTTTATTGCCCTTGGGCATGTTCGTGGTGGCAAATCTTTACCTAATGGGCAAACGGACACGAAAATAGGGGAGCTTCACCATGCCTGTTCTACCCGATTAGCCGACAATAAGCACTGACAAGTTGGCCATGTTTGGAAAACCTTAGAGACATCCCATTGTTCTACCCCTCTCGGCCCCACGATTTCTTGCCATCAAGTTTGTTCTTCTATTCCCTATCTTAAATCCCAATATTTTGCTTATGATTTTGTGTTGAGCTCTCACATTTATGAGCTATATTACATGTTTCTGGATGTAATATGCTCGTGGGTATCGGGTACCCACAGACGACAGATACGGGTGAGGTTCTTCGCTCATCATCCTTTGTAGGTATAGGTATACCCATGTGAGAGATTTTGGTTGTGGGTATGGGTATGGATGAGCACTACCTATGCTAGCTACATACGATTGCCATCCCTACCCGGGACAAAGAGAGAGAGGTGCGTTGAGAGAGTGAAATAGAGAGACAGGGTGAGTAGATAAAGCCACACCACCACCCGCCGCTGGTCGCTATCGATAGAGAAGAGTGAGAAGAAGAGAGGAGCTTGGTCCCTAGTTGTCGCTGCCGCATCTGGCCTCCTCCTACCGCTACACCGCCACATGCGGTACAAAAATCATCCTTTTCTTTACTGCTTTATCTCCTGTCGTAAGAAAGCGCTCTTAGTTCAGTTCGGTAGAACGTGGGTCTCCAAAACCCAATGTCGTAGGTTCAAATCCTACAGAGCGTGATTCTGTTCTTGTTATGTCGAATCACTACGAACTTTGGTCTTGATCCTCCACGGAATACCCCCATCGTGACACCCCCCACCGTCGGTCACAATTGGTGGAGAAGAGTGAGAGGAAGATCTACCTCTAGCTGGGGAACAAGACTGCCGAACTTGGAGGATTGATCGACACCGCTAGGGTGTGTTGGTGATGTCTTGTAGGTGACAGTGGCATAGGAGAGTGAGGGCTAGGATCGACAGAGGAGGATGAAGGGAAGCCATGGAGGTTGCCGCCGATGAGGGAGCCTAGGATAGAGAGAACTAGAAAGAGAATAGAGAGATTGAGAGTGAGGGGTGGGTAGATAGTGTTAGGTTTAGGGTTAGTGGCCAACTGGTTCTGTTAGCGCTATTTTGTAGAAAAGCTCTTGAAATTTTTAAAATTATGCATAGTCCTCGGTTTATTAAAAAGTTCTTTTGGATGCAAAAATTACAGAAAAGCCCTTAAACATATAAAGTTTCAATTTATATTATGTCATCTTAATTATATCCCATTGCAGCGCACGGGCACTCAAATAGTTGTCTTAAAAAGGATGGTTGGATGAGTAGCATTTATAAGGAAACTCCAGCAGCTCTCAATCATGGCCGCGAACGAAACTCTGATGTAGCCGTGCAGGTGCCATCTCGGTGAAGTGGAGCGGTAGTTGTTGAACAGTCATGGCCGATCATAGCTAGAAATCCTGGTGAAATTTCATCCAAGATTTTGGATTTCGGTAGGGACGAGATTCAAAATCCCAGAAATTTTTTTAAAATCAAATTGCTATAGTAATATTAAACTTTTTAATGAGATCTGGGGTATTTTGACTGGATTTTAACTTTTAAAGACTAGATTTGGCCCAATAACCCTTAAGAATATCATCTTCCATGAAAATTTGTTGAAAAACTGAATTTTAGATGTTTTATAATTTTAGTAGAAACACTATTAGATTTTTATAAAATTTTATAAGCTTGATCATACTCTTAAAAATTTATGGTACCATATTTAGTGATCTAGGATCGTACATAAATTTTTTTGAAAGAATTTAACTTCATTTGTTATCTTTTAAAAAATAAAAAATAGAATGAATTTAACTTCATTTGTTATCAGGACAGTAGCACTGTCACAATTTTTGAAATTTAATTAGGCTTGATAATCATCTAAAAATTTTATGAGAATATTAATGATGCTTTAGTACCATTCACAAAAATTTTCAAAATTTTCTAACTTGGCTTGGATCATTTTTTGTTCATTTGAATTTTACCGGTCAGCCTTTTATTAGGACAATAGCACTCTATGAATTTTGGAAAATTCTTCAAGCTTGATCATCATTTGAAAATTTTATGGGAACATTATTTATGAGTTAGCACCATTGAAACAATTTTGTAAAATTTTATAACATGGTTTGGACTATTTTTCATTCTGTTGAAATTTGCCGGTCAGCCATTCATCAAGACAGTAGCACTATCGGAATTTCTAAAAAAATCTCAAGCTTGATCATCATCTGAAATTTTTGTGGGTACATTAGTGTTGTGTTAGGACCATCCATAATAAGTTTCAAAACTGTTTAACATCGTTTCAACTATTTTTCACTCATTTGAATTTTACCGAGATTTCAGTAATTTCGGTCGAAATTTCATTTAAAAATTATAGATTTCAAATTTGATTTCTAAATTTTGATCAGATTTTGTCCGAAATTACGAGATTTCGCCTAAATTTCTGTTTTCGCCCACCTCCGAGACGTGAGCTGAAAATAAAATTATTTATTTTCAAACCCTACGGCTGGTGCACAGGGAATAACGTGCTAGCCTTCTCCGTCCATACCGCGCATCTTGGCGAAGGTTTTTGCTGCATCGGGACGCACTGGCGGATCCAGAGGGCCGGGGCCGGGTGGGCCGGGTGGGCCCCGGCCCACCCAAAAATTTAAGATCAATTTCTGTCATTACTCTAAGATCAATTCCCGTCATTACTGAGACAGTCATATTGCGAAGGTAATATCTTTAGATCTGTTAATCCGATCGGATTGATTCTTGTTGTGTTAATTTCGAAATCGTATCTAGTTTCTACAGTTAAAATTTCACAACAATCCAACGGTAGGATCTTTGGGAATTATTATTTTGGTGAACGTGAGTCAATCTGTTTTATTTGGTCCGGCGTTTGATTCAGAAATTGCGAAGAAAAATAACTTTAGATCCGTAGATCCGATCGAGCTGATTTTTGTTGTGTTAGCTTGAAAATTGAGTCTAGTTTCAGTAGTTAAAATTTCAAGTGAACTCCACGCAAAAGCCAACGATTAGGTTATCCTATTTGCAACACATGCAAATCAAAGCATAATGCGAAAACCAAATACAACCAAGCATAAGTTTAACCCATTCGCAACACATGCCAAATGGTTAACCTCATGCAAAAACCAAATCCAAATGGTTTGAGCTCGAGTGAACGCGAATGAGATCACCAACACATGATGAAGCTCAAGCAAAGAGACAACCCTCTTAATAGCACGGCGATTAAAACCTTAGACTCAAAGACTACAAAGTCCTTAGCCTATCTAATTATACCTTCGCCACAAGACAAGCAATCCCTTTGGGGTCTTTATGATCATCACTTTGATATTCTCCCGGATATCCACTGACTCCTACTGGGATCCACTCTTGACGCCCATCAACTCATGATGCCGCCCTTGTCCCGTTCTCATCATCTCATCCATCTTTGGACCTAACTCAATCACAACTCATAAAATAGTTAGTCCAAGATGCATGGTTGTCTCAATTATCTTTTGCACTCCATTAACACATAATGGATGCCTCTAGATCAATTGAGCACAACCCTAAATCAATAGAAATGATTTATGTGTCTTAAGTACAATAATGCAACTCATGCTTTATTATACTTAAGAACTATTCATTTGTCCTCAATTAATCACGGAACACCATCAACACATGATGAAGTGCTCGTAATAATTAATTAAGACAAATGAACTCAATTTAAATTATCATTTAAATTGATATGAGTATATATTAACTACACAAGTTTTCATATACTCATGTTGATGGAAAGTAATGATCCATTATATGTAAATTGTATGGAAATGATCATTACTCTAGATCATCAACTATAGAATACACCCCACATGTATATGTGCATAAATATGATTGACTTGGAGATAATATGCACATATTCAAATTGATCGTATTGAGTATATCCTATATTACCATGAGTATACTTATAACTAGGCAATTGAATATATACTCAAAGATTTAGTTTCTTTGTCTTGATCCTTATATGTGTCAATAACGAATTGATCAATACAAAGAGACTTTCAAGTTAAACTACAAACTCCCCCTAAATATGTGCATCCATGCAATATATGGATTGAGAAACATAATGCACATTTTGTGGTTAATATAACGGGGACATTCATACTTTAACTTGAATCTAAAGTATGTAATTAATACTAGAATGAATATGCAATCATACCTTGGGTTTTCCATTTTTCAATGCGATGAGACTAATCAAAGATATTCTAAATAAACAAGTTAGTCTCGATATAAGATTTGTTATTAATAACAATATCGCATTAGGGGATAAACTCAATATTGGATTTGTCATTAACACAAGATTAGATTTGTCATTAACACCAAAACCATAACTAATGAAGGTTGAACTTACAGAGTGAGGGCTAGAATCGACAGAGGAGGATGAAGGGAAGCCATGCAGGTTGCCACCGATGAGGGAGCCTAGGATAGAGAGAACTAGAAAGAGAATAGAGAGATTGAGAGTGAGCAAGGGGTGGGGTAGATAGTGTTAAGTTTAGGGTTAGTGGCCAGCTGGTTCTGTTAGCGCTATTTTGTAGAAAAGCTCTTGAAATTTTTAAAATTATGCATAGTCCTCGGTTTATTAAAAAAGTTCTTTTGGATGCAAAAATTGCAGAAAAGCCTTTAAACATCTAAAGTTTCAATTTATATTATGTCATCTTAATTATATCCCATTGCAACAAGACGGCACTCGATAGTTGTCCGAAAAAGGATGGTTGGATGAGTAACATTTATAAGGAAACTCCAGCAGCTCTCAATCATGGCTGCTGACGAAACTCTGATGCAGCCGTGCAGGTGCAATCTCGGTGAAGTGGAGCGGTAGTTGTTGAACAGTCATGGCCGATCATAGTTAGAAATCCTGGTGAAATTTTAGAAATTTCATCCAAGATTTTGGATTTCGGTAGGGACGAGATTCAAAATCCCATTTTTTAAAAAATCAAATTGCTATAGTAATATCAAAATTTTCAATGAGATCTCAGGTATTTTGATCGGATTTTAACTTTTAAAGACCAGATTTGACCCAATAACCCTCAAGAATGTCATCTTCCATGAAAATTTATTGAAAAACTGATTTTTTAGATGTTTTATAATTTTAGTAGAAACACTATTAGATTTTTATAAAATTTTATAAGCTTGATTATGCTCTTAACAATTTATGGTACTATATTTAACGGTCTAGGATCATACATAAATTTTTTTGAAAGAATTTAACTTCATTTGTTATCTTTAAAAAATAAAAAAACAGAATGAATTTAACTTCATTTGTTATGAGGACGAGTAATCGCTACTAGGGATGGTAATGGGGCCCCATTCTGCTTCCCCTGGGGAATTTCTATTAGGGGCGGAATGAGGAGATTTTGTTCCCCGTGGGGATAGATATGGGGAAAATCTATTTCCCGTCAGGGATGGCAGGGATGGGGATGGGGCGGATTTCTCCCCGCGGGGACCCGAAATGTATATTTGTCAACCAAATTTCTAGAACTCAAAGATAATGTATATTTATTTATTCATTTTTGTTGTGTTGAACTATTTTCTATGTCGTGTAAGAAAGAATATTCATGTGCTTTCAACTTGGAACTTAGAAAGATTGTTTTTTAATCCATTCATTGGTTGACAACAATTTAGAATATTGTAATGTTGTCGGCGTACTTTACGCCCCGAAATGTATATTTGTCAACCAAATTTCTAGAACTTAAAGATAATGTATATTTATTTATTCATTTTTGTTGTGTTGAACTATTTCCTATGTCGTGTAAGAAAGAATATTTATGTGCTTTCAACTTGGAACTTGAAAGATTGTTTTTTAATCCATTCATTGGTTGACAACAACTTAGAATAGTGTAATGTTGTCAGCGTACTTTACGCCAGGGTACCCTCTCCGCCGCAGATAAGTATGACCACGTGGCAGCCTGGCGAGCTGGTGGGCGATCAGGCCCCACTCACCCGGCGAGTAGCCCACGTGGCAGCCTGGCGAGCAGGTGGGCGATCAGGCCCCACTCGCCAGGCAAGCGGTCCAAGTGGCGGCTCGGCGAGAAAGGGGCAATCGAGCCTGCGCTCACGGGCGCTTGCCTATAGGCGGCCTCGACGAGTAGGCGGCGACGACTGCCGGGCGGCGCCTTCCTTGGCGACCTGGCGAGCAAGTGGGCAATCGTGCCCTTTCGCTGGCGTCACCACGGGCGGCTCGGCATGTAATTGGCGCTTAGACCTCGCCAAAGACAGCGAGCACTAAAAGAATGAGAAGAAGGCCATTGAAGTTTCCTTCCCCTGACATACTGTGTCAGAGCCATTGATTGCGAGGAATTATACGGTCGACACGACGACGGCCCATCTCTCTGACGCCTCACACCTAACCCGTCGCAGGAATGTCACATCCCGGGCGGACCGGGCAAAGCCACACAGCAACATTAAATGGGACTTGAAGGACAAGGCTACAGCGATGAGTGTAATAAATGAGTCATGGGTCCGTATGATAAGACCACAGTTGTCGGTGTACTTTGCACCGAGGTACCTTCTTCGCCGCAGAAGTGATAGGGCCAAAGAGTGGCCCGGCCTTTGGCCGAAGCCCACGCTGCCCCCCAACGAGCATCCTAGCGGCCACGCCGCTTGTCGGGCGAAGCGCTCCACGGTACCCTCGGCGGGCACGGGCGATCATGCCTCGCTCACGGGCGAGAAGCCCACGCGCGGCGGCGAAACACGCAATACGCCACGCCCACGGGCGAAGCGTTCACGTGGCACCCAAAGCGGCAATGGGCGATTATACCGCCCATCGGGCGAGAAGCCCACGCGCCCCTAGCGAAAATCGGCGGTCACGCCGCCACGGGCGAAGCGCCCACGGCACCGGGCGTGACTCGGATGAGTGGGCGGCGCTCGCCCCCTTGTCGTGCCACAAAGGCAACCAAAGGAATGAGGGGAAGGCTTCGCCTCGAAGTTTCTCTCCCCTGGCACCTCGTGTCAGGGTCATTAATTGTAAAGGATTAAACTTTCGACACGACGACGGCTTATCCCTCTGACGCCTCTTACAAACCCGTCGTAGGGTGTCTCGTCCCCCAAGGACGGGCAGGCCTCTCACCGACATTAAATGGGGTTTGAAGGACGAGGCCACGGAGGCATGCTTAATAAATGGGTCGTGGGTCGACGTGGAAGATAGAATGATGGATGTAATTAATGTGTTGTAGATAAGTATAACGCCTCCTTCTCCCCTGCCCGGGTCGGCTCGCCTATATAAGGGCGCCTCGGTGCATGGAGTAAGGGGCCAGTTGGTCAACTGAAGAAGAGAACACACAGAGCAGACAACCATTGTAAACACCCCCACATTTCCTCAACAAAGAACAAGCAGGACGTAGGGCCGTTACCCAAGATTGGGGGCCCGAACCTGGGTAAATCGCTGTGTCGGTGTTTGCTAATTCCCGGATCCATCGTTGAGAGACATTAGGGTTTCCAGCCATGAAGATGCCCTCTACCGAACCATATCTTCCGTCTAGAGAGTAGCTACTCTGTTCATTGACGGGATCTTGTCAGGCGAAATACGCCGACAATAGTGATGGGTGTAATTAATGAGTCGTAGATCAGTATGATGTCACCTTTCTACCTGCCCGAGCCAGCCCACTCTATATAAGGGAGCTCTGGTGCATGGGGAAGGGGTCCGGACCCGAGGTCGGTCGATCGGTTGAAAGACTTAGCAAAGAAAAAGAGCATAACAAACTGAGAGAAACATTGTAATCGCTTCCATACTTCATCAACAAAGATCTAGCAGGACGTAGGATTGTTACCCGCACCGGGGGGCCTGAACCTAGGTACATTGTTGTGTTCTCTGATCTGTTGATCCCCGGAATCCCTCGCGCGAGAGTCATCGGGGTTTCCAACCACGAAGACGCCCTCTACCGAACCATAATCTCCGACCTAGGAGACACCCTGTCCATTGACGGGGTCCTGTCCGGCGAAATACGCCGACAAATGTATAATCGGGTATTAAACGGGGATTTTCCCCACATACCCAAATGGGGATGGGGACGTGAAAAAATAGTCCCCGCAACTGGGGATGAGGAATGGGGAATTTTATATCTCGTGGGGACGAGGACGGGGATGTACTCCCCACGGGGAATTTCCTTATTGCCATCCCTAACTGTCACAATTTTTGAAATTTAATTAGGCTTTATAATCATATAAAAATTTTATAAAAACATTAGTGATGCTTTAGTACCATCCACAAAAAATTTCAAAATTTTATAACTACGTTTGGATCATTTATTGTTCATTTGAATTTTACCGGTCAATATTTTATTAGGACAGTAGCACTGTATAAATTTTGGAAAATTCTTGAAGCTTGATAATTATTTGAAAATTTTATAAGAACATTATTTATGTGTTAGCACCATTGAAACAATTTTTTAAAATGTTATAACATGGTTTGGATTATTTTTTATTCTATTGAAATTTGCCGGTCAGCCATTCATCAGGACAGTAGCACTATCGGAATTTCTAAAAATTCCTCAAGCTTGATCATCATCTGAAATTTTTGTGGGTACATTAGTGTTGTGTTAGGACCATCCACAATAAGTTTCAAAACTGTTTAACATCGTTTCAACTATTTTTCACTCGTTTGAATTTTGCCAAGATTTAAAATGAGGGCAATGCCGCTGATGGTCTATTTATTGTCTCTCTGTCGCCATTTCAATCGGCGATAGAGACAACGACAGTTCTGTGTCGCCATTTGAAATGGCGACAGATCTGCGGTCGCCATTTCAAATAGCGACAGTGCCTGGTCGCCTAATCAAAACGCAACAGTGTCCGACTGTCATTTTTCTTTTCGGCATATTATTTTTGTAAATTTTGATTAAAATAATATTATTTAAAAAAATTCCTCTCTTGGCTCTACAAATATGTATTCACTGGTACGCAGTCAGTAACGCAGACTACTCTTGTGGTCGCTGCCAAGATTCGCTATCCAATCCGGTGGGCTATTAAGTTGGGAAAATGGGAAATGCTTATTCGCTCACCTGACAAACGAAAAGGTACCAATTTCAAAGCAAAGCGATAGCGTGATTTGCAGCTAACCTCTGCTCTACTTAACTGTAAACCACGGCGCATTGTAGCTCTCGGGCAACTTAATTTGTTCCGCGAGCGTGGAAGCATTGTTTCCCATTTCGTTCTCCTTTCGAGTAGCTCATCACACGATGCCGTGACTTGTAGAAAGTAGAACCCGGTTGTGAAGCGCCCTCACTTCACTCGCCAGCACGGCCGTGCACACGCAGCGATGGCTAAACGGGTCGTCTGGCACAACACGATCCATTTAAATCGTGGTAAGGCTAGCAAATAGGCGTATCGTGCTAATCTATGTATTGAGGTTACGGGCTATATGGTGTCGGTATGGGTTCGAACGGACCAATAGGTCATACTGGACCAAGATCGAACCGTTTGATAACAAAATTAAAAAAAAATCAAAAAATAGTTAGAAAAACTAGAAAATCGTAAAAATTTGAAAAAATACAAAAAAATATAGAATAATTAGAAAAACTCAAAAGTATAGAAAAACTTTTTAAAAATCTATACAAATTAGAAAACGCTAAACGAGCCGTGCCAGCCTGACACTGTGTCCATGTCATGCCGGTCCGACGGCATGAGACAACGGCCCAAGCACGATCCGACCTATTGGGCCGTGCCGACACGGCTTATTTACATTAAGACTGTACCGTGTCTGGGCTGTTCCTATAGTACCAGACCGTGGCCCGATCCAGTTGGTACACCCTGTTTGGCTATCTCTATGCACACGGCTGCCCTCAGCAGCTCATATGGTTGAGAAGAGCCTAACGTGCTTGTCGGGAGCCGCTAGGATGGACGGAGTCTCTTCGATATAGACGATCTGACATGGTAGGGAAGCACGATAGATGATAGTGCCATCTGCTAATGCTTCTACGATTGAGAAAGAAGATAAACTCATAATTTTATCCAGAAGAAAACTAAATATAAAAAAGTTTATAGGGCGGCCAAATACACCGAGGGTTCGAGAAGAACCCCGCTACTTCGGCAACAGCGTACGATTGGTTCCATGTCACGTGGTTGCACAAGCCACTAGCCGGCTGCGACTAGCCACCCACGCATCCTAAAAGGCCTCAAATTTTAATGATTCCGGTCTATTTGCACGGTTCGGTTCAGACTTCAGACCTCCGCCTCCGCGTGGCTTTTCACAACTTTCGCTTCACAGGTTGCATAATGAGGAGCGGAAGGTTGTTCCATTCGGAGTCACAGCTCACGTTTGTTTCACTGTTTCACTTCACACGCGGAAGTGCCATGTGAAGCTACTTAGCTAACAAACACCTTACTTCAAGAACAGCAGCCAAAGCTAACAGGAAAGCTACCTAATTACCATCTTGACACATCACATCACCCGCTTGGAGTCTTTTTGAAAGTGGAACAGGAGGGCGTGCAATACAGATGCTTAGAAAGACCTTTAGCAGTTAAATATTGATTAGAATACATAAGATGTTTATTTTATAGCATCTATGTTTAAATAGGCACCATGATTAATAGCTGCTTTGTATATAACTATATCTAATTAACAGACAATATAATATCAAAACACTCACAAAAAAGACGCTTTTTATTAGAGAAAATGATTTTTAGATAGATATTTAATAATATAGCTATATTCTCTCTATATAATCGCTTGTGTATAAACATAGTGCGGCGTACCTGTTGATAAATTAGATATTTACCAGATTAAATTTCAAATATAAATCATGAACAGCATCACAGAAACTAGCATGTATATCTCTAACATACTAGATAGCACGAACATCATAATCATCTTGATAAACATGATTAACCACGAGATCAGAGCAGATCGAACGATCGAGCGTAAGAGGATGACGGCGCGTTACGGTGCGGTTGCGGTGTTGACGTAGTAGGTGCGGTTGCGGTGTTGACGAGGTCGACGTTGGTGACGGCGGCTGTCGCAGAGTCAGCCGGCTACGACGACGCCCAAAGAAGCAGAACAGAAGACGAGCCGTGGTGACTATCTTGAGCAGCCGCCATGAGCGCTTCCCAAAACCTTATTCGCCTCTCCCGTGCAGATCTCAAGACGAAGGGTTCCGGAGACTCGCTCTCCCGATTGCAAATGCACGCTCGGCGCCGGATGGAGAAGATTACGACAGCCGGCGGCAAGAAGGCGTGGTGGCAAAACCCTAACGATGTGTTTTTGCGTATCTCTACACGTGCACGACGGTGACTCGAGACCGAACACGATCGAGTCCGCGATCGGAGTCCGTATCTCATACCGCAAACGCGACTATCCCGAGTAGCAAAAAGAATAAACCGCAAAAGGAGGTCTGCGTCAAGGCAAGGCTCTGACCGGATTTTGGCGGACCATTCACGCAGTGCCAGACGCTCACGCTTCGCCTCGCCTGCCGCGTTCGTGCTCGAGCCCGAGCCCGAGCCCGGCGAGGCGAGGCGAGCGGCGTGTGGGCTTTCTCCTTTCTCCTACATGGTTCTAAGAAGGTGGAGAGAACTCTTCCTTATAAGTTGGTCATCCTCCACCTCCACAAGCAATATGGGACTAATGTTTGCACACATGTCTCCTCATGAGTGGGCCTTTGAGATTTTCTAGGAATTATTTGTCTCAATTAAGTGGGCTTGGCCCAAATAATCCAACAATCCCCACCAGATCTCAAAGTCCATTTAGAGATTTGCCAATACTTACTATCGCTTAATATACATAAGTTTCAGCAGAGATCGTTAAGTTGAACTTCGCTTAGAGCTCTAAGCTACACCCATCCACAACTTGAACAATGGACTATGCCTTGAATTGCAAGTTTTGTGTGAACAGTTTCACTCAAAGTCATAATCGAGCACTGATCGCTAGTAGCCTTCTCCATGGTGGAGCATATGAGTCGACTCCATGGTCTCTTCATGAGCTTACTAGAGATCACCCGAGTCTCATAGATCGTGACTTTAGACAACGGGCTCATATAGGTGTGTTCTTTCAAGAATGCTCTGTAGAACAGCATCTTCGCTAGTTATAGCCAATAGAAACACATTAAGGCATATCGCCATCCTGCCTTACAGCATTTTGAGAGTATTGCATCTTCACTTAGAGAGGGTAATAGATTACTCTCCTCAATTCGCCAATAGCTTGTTTTACCCAGGACCCAATTCACGGGATCTCCGATCACAAAGGCTGGGTTACCACTATTGCAACTTATATGGGTCTCATACCCATCTCCCTCGATGCACCTTCTATCACATTCCGTGATAGTCCCTTCGTAAAGGGATCTACCAGGTTTTTGTCTGTTTGAATATAAGTCACACTTATAACTCTGGAGTTTCTCAATTTCCTGACAGACTTCAATGCTTTTTGACGGTCTTGATGACTTCAGATTATCCTTAGCAATCGTTCACTTTAGCAATCACGCATTGATTGTCACATTCATAAGGATAGCCGGTATTGGTTTTTCAACCACCAAAGAAGTCCATCAAGAGCTCACGCAGCCAATCGCTTCTACAAAGGTCAGATCTAAAGCAAAGGAGCTCGCCTCCATGGTTGACCTTGTCAAAATGGTCTGTTTGCAAGACCTCCATGACACCGCACCACCACCAATGGTAAACACATATCCACTAGTAGCATAGAGCTCATCAACATCGAATCCATTCGAGTCATTATATCCTCAAGCACCTGCGGGTGCCCTCAATAGTGAATCGCAAAACTCATAGTACCTTTCAAATGGCGACACCCTTTCAAGTGCATGCCAATGATCGTAACCCGGTTTGACATGAACCTACTCAATTTGCTCACAAAGAAATGATATATCAGTCTCGCTGCACCAAAGAAGATACATGAGCGAACCGACAATATGAGAATATCTCAATTGGTTTAAACCAATTCTCTTGTTCTTTCTCGTGTCACACTGGGATCATAAGGAGTGGAGAGGGCTTGTCTGTCCATAAAGCCAAACCGCTCAAGACCTTCTCCACATAGTGGGATTGCGAAAGAGTAATCCCACTCTCATTCTTAATAAGCTTGATGTTCAGAATTACATCGCCTTCTCCCGAGATCTTTCATATCAAATTTCTTTGATGAAAAGACTTGACCTCATTGATCACATCAATATTTGTGCCAAAGATCAAGATATCGTCCACATAAAGGCACAATATAACTCCTTCACCCCCACCATAGCGATAGTATACACATCTATCGGCCTCATTAATGACAAAGTTCGCAGAAGTCAAAGTGGTGTCAAACTTCTCATGCCATTGCTTAGGTGCTTGTTTTGTGACCATACAAAGATTTCAATAATTTACACACCTTGCTCTCTTGACCCTTTACTACATACCCATCAAGTCGCTTCCATGTAGATTTCCTCATCTAACTCTCCATTAGGAAAGCGTCTTCACGCCCATCCGATGAACGAGAAGACCATATGAGGCAGCCAGGAAAGTAATACTTAATGGTGGTCATTCTAGCAACAGTGAATAAGTATCAAAGAAATCTTCGCCTTCTTTTTGGGTGTAACCCTTAGCCACAAGCCGAGCCTTGTACTTCTCAATAGTACCATCAGCCTAAGTTTCTTCTTGAACACCCACTTACAGTGCCACAAGTTTACAACCATAGGGTCATTCACCACCTCCCAAGTCCCATTGGCGAGAATCGAATCCATCTCATTCTCGATGCTTTTTCCAATTATCTCAGATCCGAGATGCATATGCCTCTGCAATGGACGTGGGAGTATCATCCACGAGGTACATAATGAAATCATTACCAAAGGATTTTTCAATCCTCCGCCTCTTGCTCTTTCTAGGAGCTTCATTGTCATCCTCCTCTAGGATTTTCTCAAGTGGTTGCTCGGAAGACTCAACAGTGTAATAGTCTCGTGAATTATCTCGTAAGAAAATCTAGAAGTGCTATGCATATCTTTCATCGAAATATATTCTCAAAAACGTAGCATCACGAGACTCCATAATAGTATCAACATACATATCGTGCACATCGATTTAACTACTAAAATCTATAAGTGATGCTCCACGAGCATATCCCGTAAAGACACAATCCATCGTCTTAGGCCCGAGCTAACGCTTTTTGTTAATCGGACATTGACTTCGCCAAGCATCCCCATGTGCGCAAGTAAGAAAGTGATGGTTTTCTTCCAACCCACTTCTCGTAAGGGATCTTCTCCATGTTTCGTTGGGAACTCTATTCAGACATGACATGAAGTCAATACGCCTCCCCACCATGCCTTAGATAAACCAAAGAAGTGTCTAACATGGCGCTCACCAAGTCGGCCAACAGGCGGTTTTTCCTCTCAAGAATCCCGCTTGATTCAAGTAGTAGGAGGTGTCCTCTCATGAATAATACCATGTTCCGCATGTAAAACATCAAAGATTTTGGGAAAAATTCGCCACCACGATCCGACCTAAGACGCTTGATCTTTTCTCTAGTTGATTTTCAACTTCACTTTATAGATTTTAAAGTAGTCTAGCTGCCTCGCCCTTAGTTTTCAACAAGTAAACATAGCAAAATCTAGTCGCATCATCAATCAATGTCATGAAATATCTCTTTCCACCCTTTGTCAACACACCATTCATTTTGCACGATCGTAATGTATGAGTTCTAGAGGTGCCAAGTTCCTCTCCTCACCGCCTTTGTGAGGCTTTCGAGGTTGCTTCGATTGCACACAACTATGGCACTTAGAACCTTTGGCAATAGTGAAATTCAGAATTAAACTCATGCCGAAAGCCGATTCATAAGACCAAAATTAATGTGGCATAAATGAGAGTGCCAAGTACTCGATCATCATTAACACTACCACGATATGGTTCACAGACTTATTATTGAAATCTGAAGGAAAAGCGGAACAAGCCTCCGACTCATAGCCTTTACTAATAAATAGTCCATGCTTGGACACAACTACTTTATTGGACTCTAACACTACCTTAAACCCATCTCGATAGAAGGGAGCCACTAACGAGATTCTTGTTGATAGAAGGGACATGTCAGACGCTCTCACCGCACGATCTTTCCCAAGTGAACTTCAGATCCATCGTGCTAGTGCCATGAATGAAGCATGTGACCCATTCCCCATCGATGGAGGAATCCCAATGACCCGATAAGAAGAGAACATATTGATGTCGAACACACATGAACATTAGCACCAGATCAATCCACCAACCGAAGATCAAATATCGAGAATACTGAAGGTAAATTACCATACCTGCGCCTCTAGCATTGCTAGAAGGTCATCGTGGTTGTTGACAAACCTTGGACGCCTATCCATTGTTGGCCTTTTTCCTCGACGGTCCGCACGATCGTGGCATTCCTTGAAAAGTGTCCGACTCACCACATGTGAAGCAGATAGCTCGCCTTTGTTCATCTTCTTCTTCTTGAAGTTGGTAGTCTTGTTAGGCTTGTTTTTTCCTTTGTTCTTGCCGTAGTTCTTCCGAACCATGTTGGCGCTGGATCGCCCTCGGCTCCTTTACCATTGAAATCCTTAGCCCGAGCCTTCTCTTCAACATCAAGGGACGCTATCAGATTTTCGACTGATATCTTTGTCCTCTTATGTTTTAGAGTAGTGCCGAAACTCCTCCACGAGGGAGGCAGTTTTGCAATAATGCAACCGGCCACAAAAGGATCGGGTAAGATACATTCCAGGAGTTCGAGTTCCTTGACAATGCACTGTATCTCATGGGCTTGCTCTACAACAGAGCGATTATCAGCCATCTTATAGTCATGAAAGTTTTCCATGACATACAGCTTCATCGCAGCATCCGATGCAATCAACTTGGCATTCAAGTATCCCACAAGACCTTCACGCGTCTGTTATGTGCATGTACACATCACACGACGGTCGGCAAGAACGCTAAGAATGCATCCCACGAAGAGAGTATTGGCATCCGTGAAACTCTTCTGCCGCTTCAGAGAGATCACCTTCAGCTTGCCTTTACTAACCCGTATACATTCATAGTCAGAAGCGAGCGTGACCTTGACTTGCCACCTCTTAAAGTGTACACCGAGAGAATTTCTCCTACCAAGGCGTCGGCAAATCCAGCCATTGTTAATCCAAGAAAATGTCTACAATAAGGTTTTTGGATTGTTGATAAATTAGACATTTTCCGATTAAATTTCTAATATAAATCATGAACAAGATCACGTAAACTAGCATGTATATCTCTAACATACTAGATAGCACTAACATCATGATCATCTTAATATACATGATTAACCACGAGATTAGAGCAGATCGAACGCATCGAAAGCGTAAGAGGATGACGGCGTTACGGTGCGGTTGCGGTGTTGACGTAGTAGGTGCGGTTGCGGTGTTGACGAGGTCGACGCTGGTGACGGCGCTCGTCAGCAGCAGCCGGCTACGACGACGCCCGCCAGAAGCAGAACAGAAGATGAGCCGTGGTGACGATCTTGAGCGCCGCAGAGCGCTTTCCAAAAACCTTATTCGCCCTCTCCGGTGCAGATCTCAAGATGAAGGGTTCCGGAGACCGCTCTCCCGATTGCGTATGCACGCCGCCGCTCGGATGGAGAAGATTACGATACGCGGCGGCAAGAAGGCGTGGTGGCAAAACCCTAACGATGTGTTTTTGCGTATCTCTACACGCGTGCACGACACAAGATTTATAGGGTTACTCGTAACCGTGATCGAACGTGACTCGAGGACGTGCCACGATCGGAGTCTCATGAGTCCGTGATCTCATACCGCACCGCGACTATCCCGAGTAGCAAAAGAATAAACGCAAAAGGAGGTTGCGTCTGCGCAAGGCCCCTGACCGGATTTTGGCGGACCATTCACGCAGTGCAAGACACCCGCCCCGCCCGAGCCCTGCCCGGCGAGGCGAGGCGAGGCGTGCAGGGCTTTCTCCTTTCTCCCACATGGTTCTAGGAAGGTGGAGAGAACTCTTCCTTATAAGTTGGTCATCCTCCCCCTCCACAAGCAATATGGGACTAATGTTTGCACACATGTCTCCTCATGAGTGGACCTTTGAGATTTTCTAGGAATTATTTGTCTCAATTAAGTGGGCTTGGCCCAAATAATCCAACAGTACCTTCCCTAACTACCGCAGCGAGGAACTAAAGGTCTGTTTGGAGGAGCCGTGCTTTAGTTTTACTTTAGCTTTGTGCCAAAAGCTCCTGCAAACAGTATGGCTGCAAAGCAGCTGGGAAGTTAAGTCACAGTAGAAGCACCTCCAAAAGCTGCAGTTGCTAGGGAGAAGCTTTTCAACTGCAGCTTCGTTTAACCACCTCCCACATCGGTCGCTCTACCTTCTCAACCTCCGCCACCCCGTCTCGCCGCCTCCACGTTACCTCCCCACTCGGACACCGCTGTACTTCGCTATGTTGTCATCTCTTTGCTCTGTTGGCTCCTAAAAACTACAGTTGCAACAGCCAGTTTGTCAAACAACATAACAAGAAAAGTCACAGCCATCAGCTACAACTACTTTACAACCCAGCAAATCAAAAACAGCTTTTTAGCCTAGCCGCAGCTCCCCTAACAGGCTCTAAGGAATGTACAAGGCTGGATTGGGAAGAGGAGGAGGAGTACACGAGATCGGTGCGATCGAGTACTATGGAACTAAACTTTACATGTACGTATTGCAACTATTGTTTAGCCTTGCCTATCTTATAACGTAGAAACTGGGAGATATAATCTTGCATTATCTTTAAAAAATTTGTACTACAACCATTGCATGGATGAAAGCGCCAAAATTACAGCGAATTCGTTGGCCGGCTGGCCGGCCATGCAGGCGGTTGGTCGGTCACTGTCCTCAGAAGGACGGCAACGACGTCGTACGGTCGTAGTAGCTGTCCGACGCCACGAGAGCATTAAGAGTGTGTTTAGTTGTTTTTATCAAGTGATACATGTATAAGATGGTTTAAAAAATATCATCAATATATTTGGTTATTTGAATGGAATCATCTTGTCTTGGATGGTGGGATACAAATTTAAGGAATACTCCTATAGATGTTGAACCATTTCATTCATCTAAAACAATGGAACCAAATGGTACATAATCATCCCATCCCATGTAAGCTCATTTCACCAACCAAACACACCCTAAAGCTACCAATTTCAAAGCAAGCCCATAGAATGATTTGCAGCTAACCTCTGCTTAACTACAAACCTCACCACATTAAAGCTCGGGCAATTTAATTTGTTCCGCGAGCGGAAGCATTATTTCTCATTTCATTCTCTTTAGGGCAAGTACAATAACAAAACCTACTACTGGCTAATAGTAAGCTAAAAACCAGTTTGTACAATAACTGTCTCTAAATGTTGTCTCTAGATATTGTGTAATAACTATCTTTTCTCTCTTATACATAAATAATCTACCTATATTTCTGTGCAAAGCTAGCTGCTAAATAAGAGTCAACTCTCTTCTCTCTCATCTTTTCTCACTCTTCCACATAAACAAAAGCTAATATGTATAGACTAAGAGCTAGCTGAGCTGATTTTATTGTACATGCCCTTACGAGTAGCTCATCACATGATGCCATGACGATTAGCATTTTCGTAGCAACAGTTTCATTCGACGAGTGGGAGTTTGTAAATTAAAAACCGCTTGTGAAGTGACCTCAGTTCACTGTACCGTCAACACAAGCATGCACCAATGTTACAAATTTCATTTTTGGACCACATTTTAGAGGTGCCCAAAATCCAAAATTTCAACGAGATTTTATAATTGCGACTGAAATCTAGCCAAAATGAAAAACAACCAAAATTTAAATCTAGTATTTTGGTGGCGGCAAAACCGAATTTTCGGCTATTTTCAACCCCATGTTAAATGGTCTTCCGAGGCTAGACAAAATTGAGAAAAATATAAAAAAAATCATGCAAGTATCTATCTACATTTTCTATTTATTTGAATGCAAAATACTAAGTATTTGCACATAAAATACCTTAAATTTAAAAATTTCGGCAGCATTGTGCTTGATTTTTTGGATTCTAACACTTTAATTTGGCAACAATTAATATATATTGTGATCACAAATGATAAATATGAAATAAAGTCGACACAAATAACATTCACATTCACCAACATCATGTTGTTGTGTCCATCTCCATGGCATTACAATTGTCAATTCATAAACACCTTTGAAATCCCATTGCATTACAATTTTGAAATCACATCGTGCATTCCATCCATCGTATTTCATACATCAAATCTATGAGTAACCACCTGCATCATGTGGTCAGCCATAATTTCCTTGACCACCACTTTTGTAATCTTTTATAATAGGTACTTGTGGTTATGGATCTTGCCTGTTGAATGTAGACGCCGGAAGTTAGTACGTACATTTGCATTACTAGCAAGACATGGGGTTGTATTCAACACACGGCGTTGGCATATTTGTAGCATCGGCGGATTTGTGAAAAGATATGACCCTGTTGCAGAACACCATAAAATTGACAATGCTTTGCATTGTTTGATTAGTTCAGAAGTCACACATGACTATCACACCAAATATGGCTCAGTCAGACTTGAACTTCCGAATAAACTCGACAATCCCCTTTTCATTCTTATCGAGGTATTTCCCGTTAATCTCATGGGCCCGTGGTACATGAATCCATAGGCCGAGATCTTGTGTCAGCTAGTAGTTCACCAATAAGTCAGTAACTCAAGTCCTAGATTGCAAATTCACAATCCACCCTTTTATCCTTTAAAACAAATTGATAATTGTGGATACTTATGTTCACTCTTCGATATCAACTGTACCTTCTTCTTTCCTTTACAACTAGTTGATAATTGTGGGTACTTCTGTTCAGTGTTCACTCTTCAAGATCAACCATACCTATGTTTCTGTTATATCTACAAACTACGATGGTACAATCTCTGTACGTAAGTAAGCAACTTCAGTTGCCATGGTCACCTAAGCGGAAGAAACCTGAATTGCAATGGACATCTCTGCAATAGCAGCACAAGCAGTCAAGCTCCATGCCACAGCACACAGGTGTATCAGTATGGAAACAATACAACAGTGCCTTTAGTGGAATTTTTTGTATTTTATACAAAAAATGAGCCGTATTTACAGAAATATACAACATTCTCGCGTATTTACAAAAATCTCCATCAATTTCGCGATGTGAAAAAGCGAAACCTCAATTTCGCAAACTCAGATTGCGAAATCAGTGATTTCGCGTTTTCAAAAACCGAAATCCGGAATTTCGCAATTTCAAAAACCGAAATCCGGTATTTGCAGTTTGAAATTGCAAAATTGAAGTGGTTTTGCAGTTTGAAATTGCGAAATTGGACTGTGCCTCCCGGGTAGAATCAGCGACCACGTATAAAAATAAAATAGGACTTTAACAATGTCGAAAAATTTTGAAATTTTTTATGGAGGTTCCTGATAAATCAGTGATATTACCATAAAAATTTCAAATGATTTTAAGATCTGAGGAATTTTTTAAAATTCAAACAATATAACTGTCCTGATAAAACGCTGGCCGACAAGTTTGAACCGAATGAAAAATGAAACAAACCACGTTAGAAAATTTTAAAATTTTTTGTCCATGGTTATGATGCATCACTAATGTTCCCATAAAATTTTCATATAATGATCAAGCTCTATGAATTTTTAAAAATTCAGACAGTGCTAGTGTCCGATATGGTAAAAATTCGCATAAAGAGCACATGCCGAATTTTTAAAAATTTATAAAGCTTGATAAAAATTTATGGGAACATTAGTGATGCATCATAACCATGGACAAAAAATTTCAAAATTTTATAGTCGACAACAACTCATGTTATGAACACTTAAATTATTTGTTGAACATATATAAGGGCACATACACCGAAAGTTCAGATGATAAAATAAGCAACAGATTAGATTATATTACAAGGGCATTACAACAAGGATTTAAATTGCTTGACTAACTAACTAACAAAAGCACTGCTTGTCATGGTGGAATAAATGATCGTTCGCTTATCTCGGCACAAACCTGAATGATGTCCCACATTTTCTCGTGATATTACCCGACCGTGTTAAATTTGTGATTTGTCATCGGACACCGCTCAATCCCTACTATGAAAGAACTCCATGGGGATCCGGCGCACCCAAATATCGCCGAATGGGTGGCCTATGCCGCACGCCCCCGTGTATAAGACATAATTTTTGGTCTTTTTATGTGGATTTCTATCCTCCCATATGGGCATGTCATCCCGATTCCGGCGCCCCTATGTTAATACCTCCCGGTTCTACCGGTTCTGCGAACGCCAAGGATTTGTTGCGTGGTACGGATCTCGGCGGTTGCTTCCCCTTGTCCCTTCTTCTTCGAGAGGAGGAACCTCTTGCACCTCTAGTGTGTTGGCTGGCGGAGACATGCGGAGACGCTCTGCTTCGCTCGCACTCTACTATATGGTGCAGGAGGTGTGTGTTGGGTTTATCCTTGACAACCGAAGCGTGCCTGCGATCAATGCAAGATGCCCGCTTTGGTCGTTGAATAACACCGTGAGGCGCATTTCGGGTCCGCTTTTCAAGAGTGGCACCACGAGAGGGTTGCTCCCCGGCTATCCCATATAGGAAGTTTGAGATGTGGGTGGTACGTCTCCTGTCCACCCGTTGAAGTAGCCGCACCATTCATCCTCGCCCAAGGGCACCAGAGAATCTCCGGTCCGCTAGATCATCGTGGCGGTATCAACCATCGCCGCAGCCATGTTCGCAAAAGTCGGGCTTTCGGGTGGCCCCGAGGAGGTCAGGCACTTTTGATGACCAACTGCTCGTGTTGTACATGCACGCAGATTGAGGTTTACTCCCGCAGGTACAGAGACAGCTTTGGTTTACGCAGTAGTCCTCGCTCCACCCGCCGGACGCCGAGATCGCACGGGTATGTTCCACCTTACCCATAATTTCAGATCCTGTTGTACCAACAATTTTAACCATTCTCGTGTTTTACAATACAGAAGAGCGCCTGGGCGGACCGGAGTCACGACCGTTACATGTGCACCGTGACCATGTGGCTAGTTTGGTTGAACACGGCAATGGAGGACGCCGCCGCCCTCCGCCCATATCATCCGGGGAACACATGCAATACCTTTCATGGTATCGCCTCGCGACGCTGCGGCGATTTTGCTTAGTGGCCATGTCGAACAAATGACTACGACCATATCCCGAGGACGAGTTCGGCCGTCCACGCTTTGGTAAGACCCAAATTGTTGAATGTACCGTCATTATAAATTGTGAAACGATGCATTCGAACATAATACGCACGAACTCTATTGCGCATACGTGAATCATCTCGAGCCGCTCTCCCAAGTTGAACAAATTGCAACTCAGCTCAGCTCAAGACTAGTGCCCCACCGGACCGGGTGGGGCAATCCATCGCCTGTGAGGTGCCCGGCTTATTTCAGCACTCCGTGGACTTGGGTCCTTCGGTCGACCTTCCAGGCGAGACCATGATGTGCCAATCATGGACCCTGTGCGCAGCTTCGACGCCAGGAGATCTACGAGCGGTCATCCGCTCACGAAGCGCGACGGCACGCCCTTCACGAAGCGCACGTCCATCCACGAGCGCACATCTAACGACGATGGCTCCTACACCGCCATCCCCGAGGATAACATTGCAGGTTTCTTAGCCCCACCTCAGGTACAGCAGTGGGAGCAATATTCGGGATCGAGCCCACATGCATCTCTAATTGGAGCGATGCAGGGGATTTCGACTGGGGAATGTACATGACACGGTCAGACACTCAACTCCCTGTGGACATTTGGACAGTGGGCATCGATGTCCTGCACCAGCAGCGCATTTGAGAGACGCCACCCTCCCTACACAGATGATACTTCTTGGTATAACCGGGGACATTGGAGTGGAGGACAATATTTGTTTCCATCCGGTCATTATCCCCAGCAGAGGATGTGGAGACATCGCCCGGGGTACAGATATGGGCCATCCCAGTCACGGAGGAGGGACACACATCCTCCCGACACGTACACCCCGGAGGACTACCTGAGAAGGCAACGGCGTTAATGTAACATGCTATTTGATTCAGCGCCGTATTATTGTTGCATTTCCTGTATTTTCTGAATTTTCTAGATTTTTCAAGATTTTTACTTCATTGGAAAAGAGTAACATTGTCGTAATTAAATGAAAATAATGATGACTTATCTCCAGTTGGAAATTTTATATTATCTTATTAAGCCATTAATTCACCTACAGTATAATTTCCACAAATTAATAAATTATTTTGTAATATTTAAAAATTCAAAAAGAGAGAATTGAAAAGTAGTACTCAATTTCGGAATTTTTATTAAATAACGGAGCAATATTTTGAGCTAAAAATTTTACATAAGAATCTTTTAGCTCAAATAAATTTGAAAAACAAAATTTCAAAAATTTATAAAACATTTGGATTGTCTGATAAATCAAACTCCAAAATCGTAAAACTGTGCAGCAGTGTATTGTCGAATTTTAATAAAAATATGTAAAGATTTTAATCCCAAATTTGTACAGTAGCTAGATAACTTCCAATTCATTGCACAAATTTTTTTCATAAATCTTTAAGTGACGTAAAGCCGATTCATTGAACCTCATCATGCTCAACTTGTCATTCCTTCCGAATTTTGCTTTGCTCGGCTTTTAGGTCATTTAGGTATTTGTTGTGAATGGATTTATATGCAGTAAGTTATAAATACAATATTTCTGTAGAGTACGGTAGTATATATGCCAAAGTGGGTTCCAAAGCTAGTCACACCAATATTTGCATTTAGACGAGTAATTGTAAAGGCATTGAATAGGCTTAGTTAGTTTAGTTTTTCTGCGACTAGTTCATTTAAGGGTGTTTATGAAGAAAGATTTATGTGCAGAGCAAGTCCTAAAAAATATAATTTCATATTATGGTTCTTTATATTATGGGGTATAATTTTGGGTATTCCTCAATATTTGGCATTTACACGATACTTTACTAAGGTGAAAAGGCTTAAACGACCATGCCGATTTACATAATCCCGATGTAGATTTCTTTTACGAGTTTGCAACTACGCCATATAGGATAATGTGATCATTTTACGATATTACTTGGAGATATCCCTAAGATTATTTTAAAGTTAGTTCTCGTGATATTTCAGATTTATTCGAGATGCTTTTCATTTAGATGAACATTAAGACTTAAGTGTTATCGGAGGGCTCGTGCACTTACCAATGCAAGGCATGTCGAATGTCCTAACTGCAACGTGCAAGCTAATGTGTTCTACGCCAACACTCAGGAAAATAATGGGCGAGTGTTCTACAAGTGCCCTTTTTCTCTATAAGTGAAAAGCTAGCTTGATTCCATCTTGTGCACACTATTTCTTTTATTCGAGTTGTGTAGTTGTTCGAGATATCTCATTTCTTCAAGACGGCCTAAAGTTTGCTCACCTCATCACGTAGGGCTGCAGGGTGCCAATATTTTCAAGGCGGACACCATGGACACCTCGACGAAGCGCCCTACAACCATTGTACCACGGAGGATGCAAAGAGCCTTCTATGGAGGAGAGGATGGATCCTATGCTTGAGCAGAGGTCGAACATGCCGATGTTCAAGATGGAGCACATTTTAGATCATATGAAATGGTTAGAGAAGATTGTGTATGTGGCTATCGTTTTGTATTGTACTCTATTCTTCATGAAGTAGTTCATTTCGTGTAGAGGGGCGAGTTGGTCACGGATGTCTTTCAAGTGGTTTCAGCTTTGTATCCGTGATTTTACATGTTATGTAGGCTTTAATTAGAATATTTCCGTGTGATATGGTTGTCCGCTTTTGAATGCGCTTTTTTCAAGAGTATGTTAGTACATATATTGAACAATGATTCTGGCTATTCCTCGCACATTTTGCATTTACACCGATATCTTAAAGGGGGCAAAACGCTTAAATGACCAAGCGGTTTCACCTCTATTACAAAATTGAAAAGGCATTGAGGTCATAGCAGTGTTGTCCACTCATCGAAAAGACTCGAGGTTGCAGCAGTATTTTCTAGTCGCCTCAAAAGACTCGACATTGCGCAGTATTATCTACTCTACCGAAAAGACATTGACGCCTGCGATTAGGTGTTGTCAACTCGCTCAAAAGGCTCGACAAGCAAATCGTAAAGTGATATGTCATGAATCTTAATGCACATTTGGCAACCCGTAAAATATCTTATATAAATGAAAAATAGTGAAAGATAGTTCACTAGCATTATATGATATATGTACTACCATAATCTGGAGAAACATTTCATTTATAACCTTCTTCACATATAAATCTTGTTGTCAGAAATACCTTAGGTGACCACAAACCGCACTCAAAACCATATTACTTAAACCTTTTCTAATCAGAAAGTATGTCGCCTAAATGTAAATTTGAAGGTAAATGGTCAAAAATAGTTGTTTAGTATGTAATACCATATTCCAGAATAATATGTCAATTATAACTTGCTTTTTATCTGAATCCTACTAAAGCAAGATCCCTAAACGTTGACAAACTGTGTAGTTTCAGAAATACTTAAGCCTTTTCGGTGGCTTGTAAAACTACTCGACTAAACATAAATTTTGGGGAAAATGGTCCATAAACATACCCCGGTATATGGGCAACCAAAGCATAGAAAAACATCTCAATTATGATTTGCTTGTCATATAAAATTCGTTAGAGCAAACACCCTAAATGATAATGTTACTAGAGCCTTTGATATAAAACAACGACAGATAAAATAACTCGTCAAAACACTAAAAGTTATAAAACCAATTTAGAAATACTCCTCAAAGTATATACTACCATATTGTGAAAATAGAATATCATTATGTTATGATTTGCATATAAAACTCGCTAGCAAAATAACCCTAAGCGTTAAGCTTTCCAAAATTAGAAACATTGAAGCATTTTGGCGGCACCAGAGAATAACTCGCCTAAATGCAAACCTTATGTAAAATAGCTTAGAAATGATATTTAGGATATGTAGTACTGTATTCTAGAAAAATATTTTATTTGTAACTTGCCGTTCATCAAAAACACGCTAGTATAAAATCCTTAAGTGATAAGGTAATTCATACAATATTTGGCCGATTTTGTATAATGATTTTAATTATATATAAGCCTTTTCGTAAATGAATATAATACCACAGCTAAACACTAAAATTCATGAAATTAGTTTAGAAAATGCTAACCAAAGTATAGATTACCATATTCTAAAGAAATAACCTTGTTTCATTGTGTTTTTCATATAAATCTTAATAGCTGAACAACCTTAAGTAATAACCTTACCTGGTGATTTCATGAAAGGAATGCAGGGTTAGTGGGAACACATGGTAACAACTCAAAAGGAATAAAGAACTGACCTCATTGTTTTTCGTGCACTTGAAGAAGAATCGGAATTGGTCTGGGGCAGTTTGTGACATGCCCTCAAAGATTATGGAATTGCATCTCGGGCATTCTATCAACGGGAGCCCTGTCGTCATGCTTTTCTTCGCAGGCGCACTTGAGCTCGAGGGATAGGCCATGGAAGCTCTTCGATATGTGGAAGGATTGTGGGGAAGCCTCTCGAGAAACGGTGGTGGTTTGGCCTCTGCTGTCCGAGAGTCCTTTTGTAGGCACATCCACCTTGTCTTCGTGCATCAAACAGTTTTTCGCTTTGCGCAGCAAAGATGGCATTTTTCCACGCACGATTTTTTTTCATCCGACCTCTTTCTTTTGTTTCTAGTTGCGCCAGATTTTGCCCGCCTATCCTCCTCCCCCCTTTTTTCCCAATGTGACGTGCACTTACTGTCAGTCTCTGCAGGCTTCTCGCCCGCACCACGTGCCTGCGCCGCCTGCCTTACCCTCCACAGGCGACGACTGTCACCCATCATCAAAATTGCACGACCTACCACCACATCAAAGCCGCACGACCTAGCACTACACATCATCAAAGCCGCATGACCGTCACCCATCATCAAACCCGCGACGACCAACACCACATCAAAGCTTCACGACCGCCACTACACATCATCAAAGTCAAGATGACTGTTATGTCCCCATACCCAAATTTCATGTTTCGCAAAGGCTGGACAACAGGCGCATGCAAGTAATTTGGATGGTGGTGGCAGGGAATCTCACGGGCGATCATCGCGCGCCGAAAGCACCGATCGAACGGATTCCTATGAGCTGCGTCCTTCCTTTCCCTTGCTATAAATCCTTTGCGATGGCATTGTAACGTTCACAATAGCAGAGAGCGTGATGGCAAGGCAAGGCAAACAGAGAGACCGGAGACGTTCACAATCGGAGCGAACTACAAGATTATGGAAGGCCCAACCTGGAAACCATATCCCGCGACTAGAGGCACACAACATGGGAGGCCAAGGGGCACCAGATTGCAAGGTGACATGGACGCGGTGATCGCGTGGATAGCTTATGAAAATGCAAATTATGTAAATAACTCGACACGATCGCACGAGGTGCCCCAATCCACCCAAAGATGTAGTCATTTGGCTTTGATTATGTGTGAAATGTTCTTCGCCTCTAATGTATCATGTCAAATCACTCTTGTGTTGCCAAATTAGAAATAAATCGATGCCTTTCTCAAGTTGTCTTTCTTAATTTATTGTATCTACTAGTCTTGTCAAATCACTCATGTGTTGTCATCTTCGTAATACAGTGATGCTAGCTTCTCTTAAGTCGTTGAGATTTTTAATTGTAGCTCGCAGAATATCAAATCACCCATGTCTTGTTAAATACGCACGCTTTCTCGAGTGGACGAATAGACGACGACACTACGCCTTCGCAATGCGATGTGACAAAGAAGCTACTTTCAGCTTTCTCAAAGTGATTCGACAATACTGCAGACCACCAGCTTACATAGCACTACCCATCTCAGCCGACAGAGGGTGACAGTCGTGCAATTTTTGCAGAGGGTGACACATCGTGCTGACCTTTGATGAGAGGGTGACAGTCGTGCAAATTTTTCTCATAAGGTTTCAGGTCGCGGCTTTGATGATGAGTGACACGTCAGGTCGCTTTTCTCAAAGGGTGACAAGTCATGCAGCTTTTCTTAGAAAGTGGCGATCGCGGCTTTGATGATGGGTGACACGTCGTGTTTTTCACAGAGGATGCCAGCCATCAAAATGAACAAGTGTCAGTAATTGTGTGGAGTAACCCTCACCACCACTATAAAACAGTACGAGGGTAGACATCCAACACATCCAAACCAAACAATAAACGCCACCGAATCTACACAAATTAGAGCACAATGTCGTTTCACATCGCCTCTTCAAAGAAGCGAAGTCATCCCGCTCAATATCCGGATGCCAAGAGCGCCGACGCCTCGATTCTGCGGAGTTGCCCGACCCAAATGCAACCGCAACCTCACCGCGAAGATGATGCAATCTACCCATGGAGAAACGCCGCCACACATCTTTGTTGTTCGCACTCACGAGGTAAACCCATCGTGTCCACACAATGAGTAACACTACCATTTCATGCATCGTTCTTTCTTTTCTCAAAGACAAGGACCGGTGTTGCTTCTTCCAATGGATCGACGCCGAACGACGTGACTACTTAATTTCTCCAAGCGCCACGACGCCTACCCGCTTCGCCGAGAACTTCACCCGGGAGAAGCCGCCAGATATGTCCTTTTCTAGATCGACTGAGCTTAGGGCGGTGGGCAAGGGGCCAACTAATCGGTGAGTTTCATGCGACATACACATGTTAAACTCACAAAGTAGTAGTTCTAAACCAGTTCATCGCACACAGAGTTCAAAAGGAAACTTGCGAATTCGCCAAGTCAAAGGAGAAACCTCCTCCGGCCACCAAAGCCCGACTTTTATTTAACATGGCTCGCAGCAAGGGTTGATACCGCCACGATGATCTAGCGGACCGTAGATTCTACCGTGCTCCTTGGCCGAGGATGAATGGTGCGGCTACTTCAACTGGTGGACTCGAGACGCACTCACCCACATCTCAAACTTCTCAGATGGGATAACCGGGGAGCAACCCTCTCCGTGGTGCCACTACCGCCCGTAAAAAGCCGGACCGAGTACGCCACGGTGTTATTCAACGACCAAAGCGGCAAACCGCATTGATCGCAGGCACGCTCCGGCTGTCCAAGGATAAGCCTAACATACACCTCCCCGCACCATATAGTGGAGTGCGAGCCGAAACAGAAAGCAGGCGTCTCCGCATGTCTCCGCTAACGCCAACACACCGAGGTGCAAGAGGGTTCCTCCTCTCAAGAAGAAGGGACAAGGGAAGCAACACCGAGGTTCGCACCACGCAACAAATCCTTAACGCTGCGCAGACCATCCGGAATCCGGGTGGTATTAACATAGGGACGCCGAATCGGATGACATGCCCATATGGGAGGCGAAATCCACATAAAAAGACCAAAAATTATGTCTTATACACCCAAGACGTGACGGCATAAGCCACCCATTCTGCATGACAAGTGGGTGCACTTCGGATCCCCATGGAGTTCTTTCATAGTAGGGATTGAGCGGTGTCCGATGACAAATCGCAAATTTAACACGGGTCAGGTAATATGTAGAAAATGTGGGACATCATTCTGGCTGTACCCAGATTGGCGGAACGATCATTTATTCCACCATGACAAACAGTGCTTTTGTTAGTTAGTTCGTCAAGCAATTTCGTCACTGTTGTAATGCCCTTGTAATATAATCTAATCTGTTGCTTATTTTATCATCCGAACTTTCGGTGTATGTGCCCTTATATATGTTCAACAAATAATTTAAGTGTTCATAACATGAGTTGTTGTTCGACTATAAAATTTTGAAATTTTTGTCCATGGTTATGATGCATCACTAATATTCCCATTAATTTTTATCAAGCTTTATAATTTTAAAAATTCTGCATGCTGCTACTCGTCTCAATTTTGCCATATCGGACACTAGCACTGTCTGAATTTTTAAAAATTCATAGAGCTTGATCATTATATGAAAATTTTATGGGAACATTAGTGATGCATCATAACCATGGACAAAAAATTTTAAAATTTTCTAACGTGGTTTGTTTCATTTTTCATTCGGTTCAAACTTGTCGGCCAGCGTTTTATCAGGACAGTTGTATTGTTTGAATTTTAAAAAATTCCCCAGATCTTAAAATAATTTGAAATTTTTATGGTAATATCACTGATTTATCAGGAACCTCCATAAAAAATTTCAAAATTTTTCGACATTGTTAGAGTCCTATTTTATTTTTATACGTGGTCGCTGATTCTACCCGGGAGGCACAGTCCAATTTCGCAATTTCAAACTGCAAAACCTCTTCAATTTCGCAATTTCAAACTGCAAATACCGGATTTCGGTTTTTGAAATTGCGAAATACCTCAATTCAAGATTTTGAAAACGCGAAATCACCGATTCGAACTGAGTTTGTAAATTGAGGTTTCGCTTTTCCACATCGCTAAATTGATGGAGATTTTTGTAAATACGCCGAATGTTGTATATTTTCAGAATACTGGCTCATTTTTTGTATAAAATACAAAAAATTCCTGCCTTTAGTTCCTTGGATCAATGGATTCGTGCATACGCTCCCAATCCACAAGTCCATCAGTCCATTTGGATTTTTGGATGGTCCAGTGTTTGATTGGCCAGAAAAGGGGAAAAAACGAGAAGAGAAGATTGCTCAGCACAAAGAATAGATCCCTCACGAGGATGTTTATGGGGAGGGACATCGGTCACACGGTGGGGTGGTGGTGGGGTTGGCTTCTAGAGGAGGCAGGCTAGGGTTAGGGAAAGGTGTGATGCTTCCCTCTTATATGGGTTGTGTTGAGGCAGTTGATTCGTTGGATTGAGATCCAATGACTCAGAAAATTGACTGATTTCCACCCAAAATATAATATCCAAAATAGTGACCGGCAAGTGGCAATTTGGCAAAATTTGTATATGTATTTTTTTTTCACAAAAAATTCACATGTATTCCTCAAAAAAGCCATTACAATTCGCCACAAAAAATTTAATGCTAAATCTAATCCTACAAACATGAAAACTGATCGAATTTATGATTATCTTACTCAAAAATTCCAAAATTTAGCCGAAAAATCCCAAAGTCATTGTAACAATTTAAAATTTTTAATTTTTTATCTTGTTGAGATTTGGAATCTCGGTCTGGGCCAAAAGTTGAGATTTCTAAAACCTCGGTGAAATCTGAACCCTAGTGTGCACACGGCAACGCTCAGTATCTCGCATGGTTGAGAAGAACCCCCAACTGTCGTACTTATCAGCGAGCTACCATTATGAAAATAGTTTCTACGATGCTGAGATCTAACGTGGTACGAGAGCATGGAGTGTGACATGTGTCACCTATCGGTGCTTCCGTAATCCAGAAACGGTAGATTCATAATTTCATTTAAGAGATGATTAAAGATGAGAAATAATTTACAGAAAGGCTAAATACACCTAGGCTTCGAGAAGAACCTCAGTACTTCCACTGCATGGTGCGATTAGTTCGATGTCACGTGGCTCCACCAGCCACGGCCCCGCTGCAACTTCCCCTGCAGCCGCCACCTCCGCGAGGCCCCCCATACGAAAGTTGATTCACAGTTTTCGCTTCACATGTTGCATGATGAGGAGCGGAAAGTAGTTCCATTCACAGTTTCAGGCTTTCAGCTGACGTTTGTTTCACAGTTTTCACTCCACATGATGCATGGTGGGAAGTGGAAAGTTGTTTCACAGTTTCACTTCAGATGAGGAAGTGCCATGTGAATAGGGGTGAAAACGGATCGGATAGTTTCCGACCGATCCGGATAATTTTCGGATACGGATAGTTTCGGATCGGATATTTTTCGGATAGTTCCGGATCGGATACGGATACGGATATTTTTTATCGGATACGGATACGGATTCGGTAGCATACTATCCGGCGGATACGGATACGGATACGGATTATCCGATGAACAGTAACTTCGGATATCCGGACTTTGAGCGTTGTTGCCTTGCGGTTGTGGGCTTGTAGCCTTTGCCTGTTCGGCTGTTCTCCAGAGTCCAAACTTCCCCCGTCACTAGCACTCGATCTACTTCCCCACACCAGGCGCTCGGGCGTCACCCCCCACGGGCCACCGGCAGGCTTTTGTTAAAAGATAGCAGAGAGCAATCATGTTCTGGGCCCTACATATGTATGCCGAATCATCCAATACTGGCTACTGTTATAATATGCACACATCACGATTGGTTTGTATTATCTCTTATATCGCTTAGAGCAAAGAAATGGCCGGGCCTACCATGCCAATCTAAGCTGGATGTTCCAATGTAGGCTACAGTTGTAGTATAGAAAACACACTTGGTATCCTGTCTCAGTGTCTCATAAGTCATAATACTGCTCCATGTATGAAGTTAAGAAATGGATGGCAATCGAACAGCCTGGCTAATCTTAGCTACAAGTTGTTGGCTCTTCGGAACAACTACACTTTTAAGGCTTATTTGACAAGTCTCTAAATGCAGACAATCTTTTGAAACAATCCACATGCTTTGGCAAAAAGAATTCTTGTTCTTCCAATAGACTTTGCCGGAAAAGAATATGTAAAATTGTATGACACAAGCTGATTAAGTTTGTCACGATTCTTTTTTGTTGAAAGGTCCTTGGTTCCTGTGAGGTTTTCGAGAAAAAACAAGTAGGCAATGAAAGGTTAAGCTTTGATTGTTGATTTCTTGTGTACAATTTAAGGGGTTATCGTGTTTCGATAAATATCCGCGATCAGATCCGATTCGATTCAGATTCGATCCAGATCCGTATTCGATATTATCCAGATTCAGATCCAGATCCGACTATCCGTATCCGTGATCCGAATCCAAAAAATATGAAAACAAATACAGACAAATTATTATCCGTCTCAGATCCGATCCGTTTTCACCCCTACATGTGAAGCTACTTCGCCAACACCTTACTTCAAGAACAGCAGCCAAAACTGACAGGAAAGCTACTTGATTAGCATCTTGACACATCACATCACCCGCATGGCGCATTTGTTAAATCTGTCCGAGGAAGATACGTGATTGCGCATTTGCACATTTCTTTCGTCAGCTTCCGATCTAAGCATGGAGTCTTTCTGAAAAGCCGAAAAAGAGGGTGTACGATACAGATGCTTAGAAAGTTGTTTAGCAATCAAGGTCTGCTTGGTAGAACTTCACATCTTAGATCTAAAACTTATAGGCTAAAATAAAGTGAATTAAATATTTGATTAGGATATATAAGGCGTCTATTTTATAGCATCCATGTTTAATTAGTCACCAGTGACTAATAGGTGCTTTGTATTTAAGTATATATAATTAATAGATAATTATGTATATAACATCGAAGCACTCACAAAAAAAGATGCTTATATTAGAGGAAATGGCTTTTACATATATATTTAATAATATAGCTATGTTCTATCGGTTTAATCGCTGATATGTACATAAACATATTGCGGCGTACCTTCCCTAACTACCGCTGCGAGGAATTGATACATGAAAAACAAATTGAAGGTCACAGTTGCAAAAACAGCTACGACTTCTCCCAAGGTAATGTACAAGGCTGGATTGGGCAGGGGAATACACGAGATCGGTGCGATCGAGTACCATGGAACTAAACTGTACAGATTATTCATGTTACACGGAGCATGTATTGCGACCATTGCATGGATGCAAGCGCCAAAATTACAGCGGAGCCGCCGGCCGGTCGTGCAGGCGGTTGGTCGGTCACCGTCCTCAGAAAGACGGCACGACGCCGTAGTCGCCGTCCGACGCCACGAGCGCCGACACCGCCGGCGAGCAGGCCCCGTCGTGCTCCAGCAGCGCGTCGTCGTCGGCGGAGCGCTTGGCGAACCGGCCCTTGATGCGCGGCCGCGTCACGGCGTACGCCTTGCGGGACGCGTACCGGATGGTCTTGTCGAAACGCCGGTTCTTGCGCTTCTCGCGGTACCGCATCAGCCGCGCCTCCCTCTCCTTCCCCTTGCTCGCCACCACCGCCAACGACGGCGCCGGCGCCGCGCCCGCCCACAACGCGTCCGGCACCACCGCCACCTCCGACGACGACACCTGCAAAGGCGTATACGTTTTTTACCACTGCGTCGATGTCAATAAACAACAACCATTTCACAACCCCTTAGCATCCACGAGCAGTATGCTTACACTGTGGTTCATCGAGTGTTCGGGGTAGAAGAGATTGCCGGCGGCGAGGTCGAGCCCTGGAGGGATGGCCGGCACCCCGATGGCCTTGATTCCGTCCATGGACAGGGCGAAGTTCGGGTCGAGGCCGAGGTACGCGTCCGAGTCGACGAAGAACGCCTCGGCAGCGGCGCTGTCCTCGTGGCTGTTGTCGGGCTCGGGGAGAAGCCACGAGGCCGCCTCGGCCTCGTTGCTCCCGTCATCGTCCGCATCCTCCGGTGCCCCGGTCGCGTCGGCTGCGGCGGCGGCGAAGGCCGGGGAGGGGAAGGGCTGGGACGCGTCGGCGAGAGCGCCGAAGAAGGGCGCGACGGGGAGCCGCTCGTGCCGGCGCGCGAGCGGGTTGGCGGAGTGGATGTCGGCGTCGCAGGCGGCGCAGAGCGCGGCGGCGTCGGCGCGGCAGGTGACCGCGGCGGGCGCGTGCTCGCAGACCTCGCAGAGCCAGATGCGCGCGTGGCGCGACCCCGCGCCGTGCGCGCGCGCGTCGCACCCGGGGCAGAGGAACGCGCCGTCCGCGCGGCAGTAGAACCGCGCCGCGTCCACGCCGCACGAGTCGCACGGCCGCGCGCCCAACCCCCAGTACCCTGCGCCCACCACCGGCTTGCTGTCCTCCGCCGCGTCCATTGCTCGCTCGCTCGCTGCTGCTGGCCTCCTCCCGAGCGCTGCCTGCGAGTGGCCGCGGGTTCTGGGTGCTCGGCACGGGCGTTTCACGGCGGGTTTGGTTGGTTTACGGGCGTTTCACGGTGGGTTTGGATGGTTTACGGGCGTTCGGTGCGGGCGCCACAAGGCGGGCGGTCACTGGACCGGCGCCCCGTCCCTGTCCCGTTGGGCCACCGTTTGTTTGTTTGTCGGACAGGTCAGGGATGGCAATAGCCCTGATACCTGCTTTTCCGCAGGAAATTCATGCGGAAAAGTCCGTTGTTAGGGGATAGAGACGGGAGAAATTTTTTCACACGGAGGTTTATAGTTGAAAATATTGTTTCCGTTGAGGATCGTGGGGTCAGAGCGTTTCACCGTTTCCTATCTCTGATCCCTATTCCCGCGTTATCACTAATAGGTAGGAGTAAATGATCAATCTCAAAAGAAAATAGAATATATGTAAGATCATTGTTAATAAAAATGCTAAATATTAATTACTCTAGTAATTCACCTACACTTCAATCATACATGCACTATTACTCTAGTGATTCACTCATGTAGCATGTGATCTTTCATATAGTATTTTTGAGAATTAGTCCCCGTCAGGCCCCACAAACCCGTCGGGGATCGGGAACGGGGGAATTAAGCTCTGTGTAAGAGGACGGAGACAGAAACAAAAAAGTTTTTCTTATCAGGGATTAAAGATGGGAGAACGCTCCCAGCGGGAATCTTCCCCGCTGACATCCTTAGACAGGGTTGAACTGGAGTAGCGCAGCTTAGGCCTTCACATGCTGAGCCGCCAAAATTGCAATACGGGCGTTTTTGTGCTTGCATTGAGATTGCTATCACCTGTTTGGACTTAAAATTTTTCTGTACTTACATGTTCATGTTTCTACGCTGGTTTATTTGATCGCAACTTGTCTGAGCACCGTAGTTTTTAGATCGGCTTGAAACTTTAAACACTAGGTGTGGCATGTACAACCCACAGGATCTATGGATTTAGCCGGCATAGATCAGTGGCTACTTACACAACGAGGCCATGACTTAATCCTAGAAACCGAAAGTGTGCGCACAGTGAAACAGTAAAATTTGGTGTAAACTCTAGGCTTCCTCAATGGTTTGGCGCTTGGGCCCGAGTTCTGTGCATGCATCAACGCCCGAGTTCTGTGCATGCATCTGGCGGTGCACGCCAGATGCCTATCCTTTACACTCGCACGTCCTTTTCCCGTTGGAAAAGGGTTTCGATGCCCTTGTTGTTCTCGCTCGCCGACAGGTGGTTGTTGCCGCTTGTCGTTACGCCGGAGCACGAGATGGGGATGCGAGCGACGACGAGGACACCAGCGGGGCGGGGGTCCCACGCCAATCCGACTGTCCCGTTCACCCGTGGATGCATGCCCGGTGCCAGATGGCGTGGCCCAGTTGGCTGCCGAGCTTCCGCTCTCATCCCTCGCGGATGCGTTGCTGCCAGGTCAGCGACCAGCAAATCCTGTGTGAGATCTTGCTTTTTTTAAAAAAAGAACGATGTAGACCATTATAAATCAATCATATTGTACTCGTTGAGAATAAATGAAGAAAATATATGATATATGGAGTTAAAATTCTCTCCTTTATATTATATTGATTATATTTTACAATAGGGTGCTATAGTTATAATAAAAACCCATTTGAGATAGGTTTGAATTCGCTCACTAAGAGATAGAGGCTAATCATATCTCAAACTCTAGGATCAAGAGTTTGGTTATATTTCAACACTACCCCTTAGGTGAGCACCTCGTAATGCACATGCTTCATCAAAAACTCTTTTCTAAAAACCAAGTAGGAAAAAAATAGAGAAAAAATTACATTATACCTGTATATTATGTTACACTTATTGCCACATTAAAACCTTCATTGAGAAAACTTAAGAAAAACTCACTAAAGCAAAAGGAATACAACCTATAATCTTTTGGATTAAAATAGTATTTTCAGAATCATACTATGGTTATAATTCTTGAACTCTACATATCTCTAAGTTGTCTAATTCCAATACTATGAACATATTTTTTGGAAACTAGATATTGACAAAGACTTTGTGAATAAATTTGTCAGATTTTCACATGACTTAGTTTACAAGATCTTTACCACACTATTATTCTGAAGTTCGTAAGGGTAGAAAAATTTAGGGGCAATATACTTTGTAATATTACCCTTAACATAACATATTTGCATTTTGCAATACAAACAATATTATCTTGATAGATAATTATGACCGTATCGACATTGTTAATGCTACGTGACTTCGAATATGTCTAATCACACATCTTAGCCATATATATCTTTATCCAGTGACCCATGTAAATATGAGGTCACTACATCCATCAACTACTTTCATAAGTTCAAGCTAGCTGTCATTGATATTAAATATCAAAATGTTATTCCACTCATCATAGGAGAGTAAGTTTCAACATAATCAATGCTGGGTTTCTGTGTGAACCCATGTGCTACAAGTCTCGCTTTATATTTTATTACTTGGTTGTTTTCATTTCTCTTTCAGATGAAAACCTATTCGGTCAACATAATTGAATATTTTCTTTTTGTTAAGCAAACGCAATTCTTGCCTCAATTGTTTCTTTCCATTTGACCTAATCTGAGCACTTCTTGTACTCTACTATGGACTTTGGTTCTAGATTCAGGATAAAGAGTTTTAACAATTTTTAAGGTAAAATATATATCGATAATTGTAGTCTTTCTTTTATACAACTCTCCTGAATCTACATAATTAGTAAAAATCTCTTCAGTAATTTCTTTTAGCCCTTCACGATTTTCCACAACGATGGAGTCTATGTGTTCGACTTTTCAGCATTAGATTGTGCACACAAATATTCGCTAGGGTTATCATCTTCAGGATGGCTCACTTCAGGGATGCAGTTACTATCTTCAGGATAGCTTACTTAAGGGATTTTCTCAACATCAGGTTGAGTTTCTTCTATTTTTTGGTAGTATTCTCACTTATTTAGTTTTTTGTTTCTACGGATGTCTCTGCAAAATTAAGTCTCGTGCACCCGAAGGCCTCCCCTCTTCTTATCATCGGGGGTAAAAGTGGATTCCATATCCTTCTAGGGTATTTTCACTCTTTTGGGTGCGTTTGCTATAGGTATATGAGATTTTATCACTCTCTTATAATCATTGAAAGCATCTAGCAGATTATTGGCTATTTGTTGTAAATTCATAATCCGTCGAACTTCAAGTTCGGATTTTTTAGTGCATGGGTCTAAGGATTTAGACCCTCAATTCGATTTGGTTTTGATAAGTAATGACAATCATGATCAAAAGACTAATATTTTCTTTTGATTTTATTGAAAATAGGTTGATCCTAAGTTCAGCAATCACAGAAGCATGAAAATGGCCAAAAGAAGTTTAACACATCAAGCTAAATGATGAAGGTATAAAATTAAGGGCCTTTTTATAGTTTTTACCGATCTTAGATTTTTGGAGAAAAGATCGGATTGCTAGAAATAGTGTCGTGCTATTAAGAGGGGTCCTGACGATTACCTCGACATTGTTTAGGTTTTAAAAGCTCGATTTTATACTCACTTGAAGTCATATTCAAATTCAAATTGAAAAATGTTATGCATATAAGAAGTGCCTCTAGGAGGCCGGTGCTATCGGCCATGGTAGCTCGGTGCTACCGGCTGACCGGTAGCACTAGCCCTAGGGCGGTGTGTAAAAACCAGAAAGGGTGTTTTTGGGTGAATTGGGCAATTGGCAGTCTGGTGCTACCAACAATGGTAGCCTGGTGCTACCGGACGAGTGGTAGCACTGGCCATATGCTTGGTGTAAAAATTTCAGAGAGAGTGTTTTTTGGCAGAGCAAAAATAAAAAAAGGCCTGATGCTACCGGTCCTAGTTGGACCATAGCACCGGACCCTCTGAGCAACAGGCTCTAATAGTGCATTTATGCAATTGAGTCGAGTCGATCTGAGTTGGAGCCCTGTATTACCACCCTACATCATAAGGTAGCATCTAAATCTTGATTTCTTATATTATTTTGCTCCAACAGCTAGTTTTGTTAGTGATGGTTATAAATACCTCCACCATTATTTTAGAGTTTTTTCTTGAACCTCATTAATCATTCTTGAGCTCTAGCAAGTCTCCAATACTCTTGTGTGCATTTAATTATTATTTTGAGAAAGTTAGGAGCAATTCAAGTGTTGCATTTAGTATTGAGCCTTTAGACACTTGATTCGATCTCAAGTAAGCGTCAAGAATTATTACTCTTGGAGGTTGCCGCCTCCTAGATGGCTTGGAGGTGATTGTGCACGGTGAGTTTCTCGATGGAGATTGTGAGAAGCACCGGCAAGTTTGTGAAGGCCGAAGTTCGTCTACCCGGAGCGGGGAAGAACTACCTAGTAATCGAGGAGGGCTCAAGTGTTTGGAGCCGGCTTGAAGTTGTTCAAGTCACCTCAACATGGATTAAGGGAGATCAACAAGTCTCCGAGACTATGGGATAAATTCTTGTGTCACTTTCTCTTGTGGTTTGCATTTTCTATTCTTGTGCGCAATTTACATTTCTTGCAATTTAAGTGCATTGATCTTGTACTTAGAATTATATCTTGCTTATACTTAGTTTGTTGGTGCACTTAGTAAATCCTAGAGAATTTAGGTTTAATCGTCAAAAATTATAATTCTTGCTTAGTAATTTTATTTATTGCAATTAGAGTCAAAAAATTTAGAAACCTCCTATTCACCCTGCTCTAGTCAGTTATCCTTGATCCTACAAGTGGTACCAGAGCTTGGACCCTCTTTTGGAGCTTTACCATTTAGAGAGTAAGGATGGTTAGTGATGGGGTGTTTGTAGGTAAAGCACCATTTTTTAATGGCACAAATTATGGGTATTGAAAAATACGCATGACCGTATATCTCAAGGCAACGAGCCCAAGCATATAGAGAGTTGTAGATGAGGGTTTCACCATAGGAGTTAATCCCACACTCACAATGGAACAAGAAGAGTGAAATTCTCATCTAAATGCTCAAGCAATGAATGCGCTATTTGGCGCTTTGAACTCGGATGGATTCAATCGAGTGAGTAACCTCAAGACTGCTTGTGAGATTTGGACTACCCTCTCAAAAAATTCATGAGAGAACATCCGTGGTCAAAGAAACTAAATTACATATGCTTCGGATCAAATATGAGAGCTTTATTATGTTACCCCATAAAAAATATCAATGAGATATATTCACAGCTAAATAACATAGTAAATGAGCTCAAGGGCCTTGGAGCGTCGCTAACCAACTTCGATGTTGTTCGTAAGATGTTTAGGGCTCTTTCGAATAAGTATGACACTTTGGTGACGTTTCTCAACTCACCAGAGTTGCCGAGGATGATGCACACTGGGCTTCTTGGAAACCTCATTGCTAATGAGTTTTATAAGAAGGACAAAGAAGAGCTTTTGGAGCAAAACTCTTCGAAGAAGAAGAATATCGCTTTAAGGCGAATGTGGAATTAAGCGATGAGGTGCTTGATGACTCCGATGATGATGACACCGAGAAAGAGATGGCACTCTTCATAAGAAGAATGAGAAGATTCGTAAAGAAGCGCTCAAGCTCAAGCGCTTCTCAAAAATTCAAGAAAGGACAACACTCTATCACAAATAGGTATGCAAATATCTAGTTTTATGAGTGTGATGAGAAGGGGCACATCACCTCTCATTGTCCCAAAAAGGACGACAAGAATAAGTTACCCAAGAAGAAGAAGGCCTTATAAGGAAACAAGAAGCTTCACAAGGACGGCAAAGGCGAGACCCACATTGAAGAGTAGATTCCGAAGAAGAATATTTGGACTCCCACTCCTCCGAGGATGATACACCTTCAAGGAAGAAGGGTCTCGCCGGTGTCGCCATTAAGGTAGCCTCCTTACCATTCATCACTCCTTTATGTCTCATGGCAAAAGGAGAATTTAAGATAAAATCCTATGACGATGATGAACCTACTTATGATGAGCTTATGGGTATGCTTGACGACTTGAATGAATACCTCAGCAAAGAGAAATCAAAATATAAGTTCTTGAAAAAAGAATTTTTTTCCCTTAAGGACTCCTATGATGAGATAAAGGAGGCTGATGAGACTCTCCTTGCCGAGGGGCATTCAAAGCCTAAAATTGATGTTGACATTAGTTGCAAAATTATTGATGATATGTCTAGTTTAAAATATTGATTCCTATTGTATATCTAAAACTAGCATGTGATGATTTATTTTATATGCCTTCGAGTTCATGCTCTAGCTCTAATTCTAGTCATAAAAATTTAATTATTGTGAATAATGAGCTTAAAAGGCATGTGAACAAGCTAAGCAAAAGTTTAGATATGTGCTTTAATGGTAAGGAAACACTTAATAAAATTTTGAATAATAAAAAAATATTCCTACAACAAATAAGGCCTTACATATATTCCCAAGAAGGTAAGAAAATAAGTAACAAAGTTCCTTGATTTGTAAAATTAAATGGGAAACTTTGTTATAAATGTCATGATATAGGACACATAGCAAATGATTATCCTTTGGGCAAATTATCTACAAATAATATTTATGATTCATGCTATGTCCTTGAGAAAAGTAGTAATGGTAAAATTATTACCAAATTTGTTGGTACTCCTATACTTGGCCGAAGAAAGAATGCCATTTAGGTGCCCAAAATCTTGGTTACTAACCTCTAAGGATCCAAACAAATTTAGATACCTAAAAGGTTTTATCTTCTTTTGTTGGTGAACTATGAGACATGTGGACGGCATTGGGTGTTGGATCGTGGATTCACTCAACATATGACCGACGACTGAAAAATGTTCATCACATTTGAATTGGGGAGTGGCCAACATGACAAAACCACATTTGGTGACAATAGCAAAGGAAAGGTATTGGGATTGGGTAAAATCACTATTTCAAATGATCTTTCTATTTCAAATATTTCTTTAATAGAAACATTGAATTTCAATTTGCTATCCGTCGCTCAAATTTGTGATCTTAGTCTTACTTGTACATTGTCTAAAAATAGGGCAATTATTTCTAAAGAAAAATGATAATTCATTGGTTTTCAAAGTTTTTAGATTTGGAAATTTGTATTCAGTTGATTTCACCTCAAATGAGGCATGTCTTCAAACTTGTTTAATTGCGAAAACCTCCTTGGATTAGTTGTGGCATAGAAGACTAGCTCATATTGGGACAATTCAACTTAAAAAGTTTTTCAAAAATGATTTAGTTGTAGGCTTTGTAGTGTTTGTCAAGCTGGCAAGCAAATGGCTAGTTCTCATCCTTCAAAGAGTACCATATCCACATCTAGACCATTAGAGCTCTTACATATGGATTTGTTTAGCCCAATAACCTATAAGAGCATCGGGGGCAATTCTTATTGTTTAGTCATCGTAGATGATTATTCGAGGCATATTTGGGTATTCTTCTTAGGTGACAAATCTGAATCCTTCAGCATTTTCAAAAATTTTGCTAAAATGGCCCAAAATGAATTTGATTTCAAAATAAAGAAAATTCGTAGTGATAATGGTTGAGTTCAAGAATACAAGAATTGAAGATTATTGTGATGAATTTGGAATAAAGCATGGCTTTCTACTACCTACACTTCGAAGCAAAATGGAGTCGTAGAACTAAAAAATTGAACATTAATTGAAATAGTAAGAACTATGCTTGATAAATATGATACCCCCAATAGCTTTTGGGTGGAAGCTTTAAGCACCGCTTGCTATGCAACAAATAGGCTTTATTTGCATCATATTTTGAAAAAGATTTCCTATGAGCTTCTCATTAGAAGAAGACTGAACATTTCATATTTTCACGTTTTTGGTTGCAAATGTTTTATGTTGAAAAAGGGTGTTTGGCTCTTAAAATTTCAAAGTCGTTGTGATATCAGTTTCTTGCTAGGTTATTCATCAAATAGTAAAGCTTATCGTGTCTTCTATCAGACCAAAGGCTTAGTTGAAGAAACGTGTGATGTTGAATTTAATGAAACTAACGGCTCTCAAGAAGAGCAAGAGAATTTAGATAATGTAGGTGATGAAGGATTGAGACAAGCAATGAAGAACATGACGCTTGGAGATGTCAAGTCGAAGGTAGATAAAGAAGATCAACCCTCATCCACTCAAGTTGAACCGTCTACTTCCGCAATGCCAAGTCAAGCTCAACCAATTGATGTGGATGAGAAGGAAAATGATCAATAAGTTCAACCACTACCTCAAAGAGTCCATTACACAATCTCCAAGGATCATCCAATAGATCAAATATTGGGTGATGCTAGTTAGGGAGTTCAAACCCGATCTCGTATCGCTTCTTTTCTGAACATTACTCTTTTGTGTCTTCTTTTGAGCCTTCTCATGTAGATGAGGCACTAGATGATCTGGATTGGATGAATGCAATGCATGAAGAGCTAAATAACTTCACCCAAAATGACATATGGACATAAGTCGAAAGACCTAAGGATCACAACGTCATCGGCACAAAATGGGAATTTCAAAATAAGCAAAATGAGAACGGTATTATGGTAAGAAACAAGACAAGGCTAGTTGCATAAGGTTTCACACAAATTGAATGAATAAATTTTAGTAAAACTTTTGTACCCATGGTTAGATTGGAAGCCATTTGAATCTTGTTTGCATTTGCATCTTGTTTTGATATTAGGTTATTTTAAATGGATGTAAAGAATGTATTTTTAAATGGACATATATTCGAATTGGTATTTGTTGAAAAACCTTTTGGTTTTGAAAATTCTAAACACCTAAATCATGTATACAAACTCTCTAAGATGCTATATAGTCTCAAACAAGCTTCTAAAGCATGGTATGAGTGACTTAGAGATTTTTTAATTTCTAAAAGATTCAAAAATGGGTAGATTGACACAACACTCTTTACTAAAATAATAGATGGAGAATTCTTTGTTTGCTAAATTTATGTTGATGATATTATTTTTGGCTCTACTAATAAAGATTTTTACAAAGAATTCGGTGATATGATGTCTAGGGAGTTTGAGATATCTATGATCAGGGAGTTGAGCTTCTTTTTTGGACTTTAAATTAAGCAACTCAAGAATGGGATGTTCGTGAGCCAAACTAAGTATGTAAAGGATCTACTTAAGAGGTTTGGCATGGAAGAGGTGAAACCCATCAAGACTCTTATGACATCCAACGGGCATCTAGACCTAAATGAGGGCGATAAACTGATAGATTTAAAGTTTTATCGTTCTATGATTGGTAGTTTGCTTTATCTTACCGCATCAAGGCCCAACATCATGTTTAGTGTTTGCATGTATGCACGTTTTTAAGCTTCATCTAAAGAGTGCCATTTAGTAGCCATCAAGAGAATTCTAAGACATTTAAAACATTCCTCAAATATAGGGTTATGGTATCCTAAATGTACTAAATTTGATTTAGTTAGATATTCGGATTCGGATTACGTGGGTTGCAAAGTGGATAGAAAGAGCACATCGGAAAGTTGCCAATTACTAGGTAGATCTCTTATTTCATGGTTTTCCAAGAAACAAAATTCTGTAGCCCTATACATCGCAAAAGTCGAATACATATCCACCGGTAGTTGCTGTGCTCAATTATTGTGGATGAGGCAAACTCTAATAGATTATGAAATAAATTTTAAAAATGTGCATCTTTTGTGTGATAATAAGAATTCCATTAAGATAGCCAACAACTCGGTCCAACATTCAAAAACCAAACATATAGATATCCACCATTATTTCTTAAGAAATCGTGTGAGTAAAGGTGATATTGTGATTAGTCATATTAAAACCGAAAATCAATTAGCGGATATCCTCACCAAGCCCTTAGATGATGCTTACTTTTGCAAATTGAGGAATGAGTTAAATGTCATAGATATCTCAAATGTAGCTTGAATGCATGCATTTTAATTGCTTTTCTCTATTTGGTGTTATTGGCTTTTACTTGATCTTTCTAGTTTTTTTATGAGCAACACATTAAGGGGGAGTGTTATACCACATATATGTACACCACATCCCTAGAAATGTGAAAAAATTAAATATGTGCAAATATTTTTTAAAAAGGAGAATCTAGGCCATACTATATCAAAAAATATGTTGAAATATCTTATTTTGAATCATAATGTCTTAATTATCCAAAATATTCATTTTCAAAGTGTGTGTGTGTGTGTGTGTATATATCTCATTTTTCCAATATTCTTACATTAATAAACCTCTTCTATGTTGAAAATAACTCAAAATATTTTGCACAAAAATCCTATTGCTTTTAAAAGATTTATAAAATCAAGACTTTGGTCCATATTGACCTATTTAATGCACTTTGTGAGTTATCACCTTTGGAACTAGGAATTTGCTATAACTAGTCTTCCAAAATGTATTCTATAACTAAGACATGCCAACAAATGAGATTATCACCTTGTCACATGTTCTTCTTTTTAAAAAAAAGAACATTGTTTTTCTCTCAAAATTCTATTGTGGTAAAAACTATTTTAAAAGTTATATTTCTTGGTTGAGTTATCAAGTTAGAATACTCATATATATTCTTCATAAAAAATTGAAGATATTAGAGGTATTTCTAACTTTTTAGATCTTATGTTAGTCTGTGAGGCTGTCAAATCTGGTACTACCGGCATGAGGTAATTAGGGAAATGAAACTGTAGGATTAAAAGAATGCTCAGATGCAATTAACTTACATGCTTTAAACTTATGTATGACTTGCATTAGATTTAATCACTTGATGTCGGTCAAAATTCAATGCAGTGTAGATTGATTTAGGTAGACAATTTTGATCGGCCTCAGGAAGCTTTGTGCTGATAACGTGTTGTAAAACGACGATGACTATCGTAGATGAATCACAATGTATCGATCGAGAATAGGCTAGATCACACATAGGAAAGGGAGGGAAAACTCTCTTATCTTTATTAGATTAATTATTTTATACAGTAAAGTGCCATATTTATAGTAAGAATCTATTAGAGATAGATCCTGAGTTGCTCATCAAGAGATAAAGTCCAGTCAAAGCTCAACAACTATGATTGAAAGCTCGATTATATCTCGACACCTTCAAGTAGAACCTGTGACTGTTGTGCACTTGCAACACTATGCCAGCAAGTTGGCACACCACACATGATAGTAGATGATGCGTAAGCATGTTTTGCGTACAAACAGTGATCAAGCTAGAAAACTTTTTGAGCATGACAATAGGGCAAACCTATCTATAGTGAAGGCTTGTTTGGAAGCTCAAAACCCGGCCAGGATCCCAATCCATTCCCAGGGGTGAAAACCCACTTGGCTGAATCTCCTCGGGCCAGTGAAAATCGCATTTGGAGCCCCACGAGATGAGGAAATCTCGACCTGAACATTTATCACGGAGGAAATACCATCTTCAACCCTTTCAGTGCAATGAAGCTCTATTGCCCTTTAATGACAGTTCACTGTAGAGCCCATGGAGTTGCTCAAGGTCATTGGAAGGTGGCTCCGCAACTACATATAAAGCGTGTAATTCTACATGTGTTGCTCATAAATAGACCTAATGTAAAAACTGGATTCGGCTGGCGGCATCTTATGTGTAAGCTTATAGTCATTTTCTACACAAAAGGTTTTATGCAAGGTGCACTTTTTAACAAAATACTCCCTCGGTTTATAAATATAAGATGTATTTTGACTTTGCACAAGAATGAAGGTTAGGATGAAATTAAGAAATGTATGAGTGAAAATGATTTAGATACCATACTTAATTGTCTCGAAAGATGAGATAATATTTTGTGTGCGGTGATAATGAATAAATGCATGTAGTTGAGAAAGAATAAATAAGTGTATAATAGGAAATACGTCATTAAATCTACATGCAAGCCTTATATTTTGAACAAGATCATTCAAACTATGTCTTATATTTCTGAACAAAGGGAGTAAGAGCTAGATAACGGGCAAACATACTACGACAAATGGTCAAATGTTGGGGATATATATAAAAAAGAGACTTTTCATCGTCCTATCGTTTGGAGAAATTAAACAACATATTGAGCTAGCACTAAGTGGTATCAAAAGTTTAAAAAATGAATGCATCAAGAGGTACAAGAGTTTAAAAGTAACCTTATAGTACATTCCAAGGATATTGAAAACTCTAATTTAAAATTCCCAGCAAGTATAGATTTTTAGGGATAGAAGGCGGACTCACACACACTTGTATAGATTTTTAGGGATAGAAGGCGGACTCACACACACTTGTACCACTGATTTAAGTGCCATCAATTACACTTACCGCAGGTAATATAATGCTACTCCCTCTATTCCTTAATATATATCATTCTAGCTTTCAAATTTTGTTTCTCAATACATGTTATTCTATAATTCGAGGTGACCTTGTACATTCTTTTCCTTCTCTTACCCATTTAGCTATTTTCAATATCATTTAGTACCATATACTAGATTAAGACACACTATCCAAAAATATAATGAAAAAATAATACAATATTTTATAAAAATGCTTTAGTAAAAATGCAGAACCATAATAGCATCTATCGAGAAATGAAGTGCTAGTTCTAGCATCGCTAATTTGCTGTACATGTTACATGTACAACGAATCATGGTGCGAAGGATATTCCACATCCTTTTCTGTCTCTTGCGGGAGAGATTGTCATTTCTACCACAAATCCAGATAAGGGACAGTATATCTCTATCCGGAGATAGGCACGCACCTATAATCGAGACACTTTGGCATGTACGTTGGTACCAATTCTTCAATGCTGTCACGTCACGGCTCTTCGTCTGAATTCGACGGTCAGTCAAGTTTTTGAGTAAATTTTATAAAACTATACTTTTTTTACAAACTATCGAAAAATTACAAATTTTAATTTATATTTTACAAAAACTACTAATTTTATGAGAACTTATGTCATAAAACTATATAGATATAAAACTATATATTTTAAAATTGATCATTTCTTATAAAAAAAGGGTTTACATAGTAGTCTCATCTCACCTATCTTATTTCTTATTTCACTGATATGTGAGAGTGAGACAGTCATGTAAGTCCATACTCAAAGTTTTTTTTTTCCTTCTTTTTCTGATAGGAACTATAAAGTAAGTGCCTTCGAGCCTAGCCCAATCACATATCGGGCCCAAGTTAATGTGAGAGAGTTGGATTTGGGCCTGCTTTTCTGGGCCAAGCGGAATGGACACTAAAACATCTCGAAATGGTGTAAAGGAGAAGGCTCACCGGGCTACTCCGTCCCCTAAAACCCAAACCCTAACTGCCGAATCCTCCCCAGCTCGCTTGCAATCGGAGCCATGGCCGCCGCTGTCGCGCCGCTCGACGAAGCCAAGGCGAAGAGCGTCCTCCGCCAGGTAGCTGATCTCGCCTTGCTGTCCTCTTCTTCGGATTTCTCCCCTTTTTGGTTGGTGTGTTGTTTTGAGTGAATTTGGCTTGATCGCCGCAGGTGGAGTTCTACTTCAGCGACAGCAACCTCCCGCGCGACAAGTTCCTGCGGGAGACGGTCGAGCAGAGCGACGATGGCTGTAACGATCTCTCGCTCAGCTCATCTCCCTGCTGATTATGTTATATGGTGCTGTGTATGGGCATGGGCTGATAAATTTGGCGTTCTTTTTTGTTTTTGGTTGGAACTGTGCAGTGATGAGCTTGGCTTTGATATGCCTGTTCTCGCGGATGAAGTCGCACCTGGGACTCGACGCTGCTGTGAAGCCGGAGACTGTGCCGGCGGAGACGGTGCTCGCGGTTGCTGAGGTTCTCCGGCGTTCCCCAGTTCTCCGTGTCTCGGAGGATGGTCAGTCGAATTCTTCCTTTCTTCTCATTTTTATTTTGATACTGTGCGGTTTACCATTAGAAAATGCTAAATTTCTGATCTTTAATAGCAGAGATTTTCTGTTTGATTGTGAAAGGTGACGTTTTCCAATTTATCTGTGATTTTAGCTCTTACCTATTCTCAATAACACTAGCCATGAGTGTAGATTGATGGGAGCTTAAATTGTTAAAAAAATTGCAGTTACCAGTACAAGTGAAACATATTAAGAGTGATGCTGTACCTTGCACTTGAATGAGATAGTTGCTCCTAATTGCTTTTTAATTTTATTTTGAACTCGAAAGAAGCTAATACTCTATGCATGATAGGTAGATGTATGTTCCACCTGCATTGTTCCTAATTGTGTCCCTTGGATTGCTTTAGATGTATGTTCCACCTGGTATATCTGATCTGCTGTTTGATGTTGCCAACAATGTCCTTTCTTATGTATTCACTTTTTTTTACTATGGAATATCCCATGTGCTCAGATATGTTAGTTAGACAAATTATGGCTGCTTCACTTTCATGTAAGACATAAGTATATGATATATCTAATAACTTAGTTTCTTATTCAACCGTTGTCATATTTTTCAATTGCAGGAAAGAGGATTGGTAGAGCTAGTGAGCTGTTGAAGCCAGATGAGATCATAGAGCAAGTGGACTCTAGGACAGTTGCTGCATCACCCCTGCCTTACAATGTAAAGCTGGAAGATGTCCAATCTTTCTTCGCACAATATGCAAAGGTGTGTTATATCTGTTTCATTCAAGTATTGTAGTTAATAATTTCAGTGGCATACCAAGCTAGTGGTTGGTCAAGAAATGGATTTAAATACAAAGATGAAAAATAGTGCATGTAGGTTCAATTCAAAGTTCAATAACGCAAATTGAGATTGTTTTTGAATTATCTCATAACTGAAATTTTGAGCAGCAATCTAGAGCAACATAATTACCAGGTCAGTGTTACTATTGGTGTATGTGTTGTGTTCAGGTCCTCAAGGAGAAGTGGATATTTAAGCCCTTTTTCCTTACCCATGAAAAAAAGTAATCCTTCCCCTACTTTCAGTTCTGTTAGGCTTCTTTCGGCTCTACTTTAAGCTTCTGAAGCGAAATGATTATCCAGAGATTTTCTGGTGTATGGTTATTGTATGAGCTATACTGTACTTCAAATAGATGAACTGTATATTGTAAATAACTTTAATGGTAACATTTTCTATGTACTTGTGTCAAAAAATGTAGGTGAACAGTGTGAGGCTACCACGTCATATTGCAAACAAAAAACATTTCTGTGGCACTGCTTTAGTTGAATTTTCAGAAGAAGAGGAAGCGAAAAGTGTTATGGAGAATACTTTGGTTTTTGCAGGGGCAATTTTGGAAATAAAATCAAAGTAAGCCACTAACTTATTTTAGTCCAACTGTGCAAGTGTGTTTCAGTGGTACCTTCATCTATTTCTGTGTTAGTTGCAATTTATGCCCCCTTCCCTTCTAGTGTTACCGGGAAGTTGTTGGGTCACGATCAAACCTCCTCTTGTTGGAAACCTTGCTTTTTATTTTTCTATTAAATGCTACTTGAATGAATTCTGTGAAACAAGCTGTGCTAATTTTGTAGTCAGTTTTTTGTTATAAATGCTGTCAACGTTAGGTAGTGTTGATGTTTACTGTACCGAAAAGGTACTGGATAAAGTTGTGTCATAGTTCTTATCATGAAAGTCTGTGTGTTAAAAACTGTGTTGGTGATATACATATATCCTACAGTTCTATAATGAACCATCCTCAGCACTGTCCATTTCTAAGAAGGTTATTTTATTGGTAACTGTGGAAGGGAAAAATTTGCCATTGGATGGTAAAGGGAAAATCTTTTATATGCCACTGCAAAGTCCGCATCTTCCACTGCCTGTGGGATATCCAGATTCAACCTCACCCCCAAGATCCCGACCCCACCATGACCTCCCTCTTCTCTTCCCCCACCATAGCCTCCCTGTCCTTTCCCCCCGCCATGGCTTCAGCATGCCATGCCGCCGAAGCTCACGGACAGCATTGACACTGGTGGCTGCGCGTCCAGCCAATCTAAGCAACTATGGTCCAAGCAGTCCAGGTGTGGCTTCTCTATTTCTGGAGTCCCTGTTGCTGCTGCTGCTCCCGGCGGCAGGGTAGAGCTTGTGGAGATGCAGCAGGTGGCCGTCGGTGATGAGATAGGCCACAGCGTCGCTGGTGCCAACTGCCAAGGGATAGTTGTATGATTGGGGTTTTCTTGTGGAAGTGTTAAACTTGAGATCCCTGATAGATTTGTGCTATTGGATTTGTACATCTTTCTAAGTGATTTGTGCAAGATTTAATTTGTGTAATCGGAGGAGATACATTGCAATTTGTTGGTTTCTTTAGCCGATTAGTAGTGTTCTGTATACTTGTGCTCTTGATGCAACGTTTCTGGGGTTGTCGCGGCTTGCAAGTTTTTTCTTTTCTGCACCAAATTAATGCCATGATGCCACGGCAGCATGCATGCGTGCCGGCATCGAGGCGTTTTTGCGCAAGCAGATGCACCAGCGATGGTGTCGAAGCCATGGCTGTGGTGGGTGCCGGCGAGCTGGAAATGTACTGTGGAAAAGAGCGAAGAAGCTGGCATTTGGGCCATGTACTATGGGGGTGAAGAGAGAGAGGATCTAACATGTGGGCCATGTAGAGCATTGTCTGTTCAGTGCAAGGGCAAAATCATCCTTTCTCTGCAAGTGGCAGAAATCATTGGATATTTGTACACTATGGTTACAGTGTACCTCAGAAGCAGAAGGGCAAATTTTCCCAAAGTTTATGTTCTGCAGCCACGATGCCATTATCTAGTCAATAATTGACAAGTGAAACTTTCTGAATGGATTCTGCTAAATAAGACAACAATGTCTAGTCAACCATTTCTGTACCTATTCCCTTCTAGGTTTTGCATTGCCTATTTTTCTTCCTGAGTTTTGTACTTATGTGTAGTTCTTAACCTAAAGTTTGGGTTGAATATAACATGAAACAAGCCTATATCATGAAAGTTTCTCAATTTTGCATGCAATTAATGCTTGACAGATCAAAATAATGTTCTTTTACAGCTCTGCAAAATTTTAGCTCGCGTAACCTGCCAAGGATTTTGGCATCAGTTCAACAGATTTACTAGTGAAGGCCATATATTAAGTTTCAAGCAAGCATTTTACCGACACAGATTGCTCTTCTTACCTGTTTACCTCTTCAATGATATGTGGATTAAGTGATGCCTTGTATATAACATTATATAACCTGTAATTCTTTGCCTGAATTATGAAGGAAGGAATTTGACGCTGAAAGGGAGTCTAAAAAGGAAGCATATGAAATGGCACACCCTAGTAAGGACGACCAGAATGACGGGTGATTTGTTTTACAGGCTATCTGGTCAATTTATTATTTTGTTTCTTTTGAGTTCAAATTAAGACCAGGAGTCTTGGAAATTCTATTGCAGCTATCCTAAAGATCTTATTGTGGCCTTCAAATTGAAGAGAACCACGGTTGATGACACATCCACCACATCCAATTCCATGGAGAAATCATCAGGCGAGGGGTCTGAAGAGAGGATTCCTGAGAGCAGTGATATGAAGGAACAGAGATCCTCAGATAGCATGACTGAAGAGAAAGAAGTAAACACTGGGGAAGCTACAGAATCTGCTGACAAGTGCGCAGATGATGCCTTGGCAGAAAGTGAAAAGAATGGTGATAATGAAACATTGAGCAAGGGTGGCAAAATCCTTTCTGGCAATGTGAAGAACTCAATCTCGAGGGAGGATCTAAAAGAAGTATTCAGAAAATTCGGAACTGTTAGGGTAATTATAATTCACACCACTTTCTGTCTTTTGCTTTTGTTTAACATCATTAACTAATCTATTTTGTCATCATGAAATGAAATAATGAGTTACTTTTCACTTTCACATAAATTAGCACATAAGCTACTAGTATACCGCTCTTCTAAATTTAAATATGTTCCATTAAGGATGCTGAAAGCTCAAATTTCAGCTTATAGGCCTTATAATATTTTTCTTTATACTTTCATTTGCGCTTCAAGATCTGGTGGGACAGTACACATGGGCAGAATGGGTAGATGCTGAAACATTTTTAAGATCAGTTAACTATGCACTGGGAAATATTCATGAAAATTTTCTTAATTATACCATAAAAATTATGTTAACAATGCTAGTACTTGTGAGTTGTGACAGCATGGATTCTGCACTGCTGATTGTTTTTGTTATTACCATTTGGCACTTATTGATACCCAATTGTATATTTCTTCCCATATTTTTCATCTTGAAGTTTGTGGACTTCAGCATCGGGGACGATTCAGGATACCTTCGGTTTGAGGATTCTAAGGCAGCTGAAAAGGCCCGTGTCTCTGCTGTACTCGCTGATGAAGGTGGCCTTTTAGTAAAAGACCACATTGTTAGTTTGGAGCCGGTGACAGGTAAAAACTTTAGCTTTTCTTGATTGACATTGATTTCTTGAAGCTTTGAATTTGATTGTTTATCAACTAACCTAAATGCTTGATAGTTGATAGTGCAGGTAATTTTTTTTACTATTCTCTGGTGGTTTAGTCTCATAATTGATAAATGAATAGCATCCCTGCTATGAAAGTTGTAGTTCCATTCGATAATACTATACTTGGTGGAATCAATTTTCATTAATCTTTGACAATTGACAGTGAACTGAATTCACCAGATCTGAATCCTACTAATTGGTTTGTTGATCTTACTCTGTTTATGCAGGTGAAGCTGAGAAGGATTATTGGAACACAATACGCGGCATTCAAGAGAAATACAAGGACAATAGAAGCTACAAAGGAAGGTATTCGTATGTCCTCGAATGACTGTTTGATTTTATATCTGTTTATTCTGTTTGGTATAGTATTATCAGTGCCAATAATTGTACACATTGAATGGAAAAGGTGCTTTACAACCTTTAAACATGCGTTGCAAATTACAAGCTAACTGCAGTTTCTGGACTCTGTTGCACTACAGTATTGTGGAACATTCTTTCTTGTCTTGCGTCATGCACCATCTTGCATGGAAGTTATTCTCTTGTGTTCATGTCAGTAATTCATTTTTGTCTGCAAAATATAATGTGGCTTTACCCCCCTGTTTTTTGGCGTGCCTTTTCTAGGGCCGGTAAAAACTACAGAGGAGGAAAGCAGTTCAATGGGAAGTGAGGTCGACATCCGGATTCCTCTGAGAAGGTATCGAATAAGGCCCAGAAGGTCGAAGGTACCGCGTGAGGTTAATTTTGGTAGCGTGGCTCTGCTCGACTGAGAAGTAACGTGCTATGTTTACCTTCACTAGACTCCCTAGTTTGTATCGGAGTATTTTTCCTATAGCTTCTGTATTATTTTCTTTCTTTTTGGTTGTTTTGGGACGTTGTTCTGACGTACACTAGCATAAATCATGATCCTTTGGTAATGAGTTCTACCGTTTCTTTCTTTTTTTTAATGGACTTGCAAGCAGTATAGCCGCGGCATGCCACCTCGTTTCAAGAGGCTTATGCAGAGCGCTAGAAAGATTTTTTTTCGCTTCGGATGTCTTTAACGCATTGTGGGAAAAAATACACCAAAAGATAGAGAGATGTGGACCGACTTCGCTATCCTGAGATCTTCACATTTGCATCACTACCTGGCGCGTTTTCTCATGGAAGGTATGCTCTTAGTCAGCAGGGAATGAGACCCTGTTATATTATGCGTGTTGGACCTTCAAAATGTTTG